>JAODTR010004573.1:0-11970 GCA_025399935.1 Amblyopsis rosae | reverse complement strand
CTGACTGGATACAAGATGACTGGAGCGTTGTCGTTCTGATCCAGAATGAACACGTTCACTGTGACGTTGCTGCTTAGAGAAGGACTTCCAGAGTCTTTGGCAATAACATTAAACTGAAATGTTTTTTGTTTCTCGAAGTCAACGTATTTAAGTGCGTAAATTGTGCCGTTGGCTTCATTAATATTAAAGAGGGAAGTTATGCTGGGCCCTGAAATCTGACGGTCAATTGCATAAGTAATTATTGCATTTTCACCCTCATCAGCATCACCTGCGTTTACTGAGAACACTTGCATGCCAGGCATGTTGTTTTCCACAACATAAAAGGCATATGAATTTTCAGAAAATACAGGGCTGTTATCATTAACGTCTAGCACGTTTACTTTTATCGCTTTCGTAGACGACAGAGCTGGTTTTCCTAAATCCTTAGCAGTTATTATAATGTCATAAACATGTACAGATTCCTTGTCTAATCGGGCGTTGGTGACCAACAAGAAGGACTGTCCGTCGGGGGAGGGCTTTAACTCAAACGGCAAGTGTCCCGTTACAGTACAGCTCACTTGCCCGTTCACACCAGAATCAACGTCGGTCACGCCCATTAACGCTACTACGGTTCCAGGAGGAGCATCTTCTTTGATTTCACTTGATTTAGATGTGATGTCAATTTCGGGTGGGTTGTCGTTCACGTCTTCTACTCTAACAACCACGTTGCAAAGGGCAGAAAGAGGTACCACACCTTTATCTGCTGCAAGGACCTTAATCTCGTATACTTGTTTGTCCTCGAAATCAAGGACACCTTTAACTGTTAGTATTCCTGTTTTGCGGTCCAAATCAAACGGCTCAGATGTCATTCCTCTGAATTTACTCCTCAAAGAATATTCGACCTCACCATTTACGCTCTCGTCTAAGTCAGACGCGTTGATCCTCAACAGAAACGTTCCCGTTGGTGCATTTTCTTTAATTGTGACTGCATATTTCTGTTTGTCACACACAGGTGAGTTATCATTTATGTCAGAGACTACTACAGTTATATTAATAGTGCCCGATTTAGTTGGTTTTCCTCCATCTATAGCTGTTAAAACTAAATTGTGTTGAGAAATCTGTTCCCTGTCCAAATGTCTTTGTAATATGAGAAATGGAACCTTTCCGTCTTCCCCAAGGTCCTCTATTTCCAGGCGAAAATACATATTATGGCTAAGTTTATAGGACTGTAATGAATTCAAACTTACATCTGAGTCGTGAGCTCCCTCAATTTGAAATCGAGCACCAACTGTAACGGATTCAAAAATTTCTAATGTGTGGTTTTCTTCAGAAAATTTCGGGAAGTTGTCATTTACATCTATTATTTCAACGATCACTTTATTCATTTCTAACGGGTTTTCTGTCACTGCTTTTAAATTTACTAGACACGGGACGCTGTCACCGCACAGTTCCTCCCTGTCGATTCTTTGGTTTACTAATAAAGCGCCATCTCTTTCGTTAACATGGAAGAGGTCTTGCTTTGTTCCAGACACGATACGAAGATGTCTTTCCAATAGTCTTCCGGGATCTATTCCAATATCCTTTGCAATATTCCCCACTACTGTCCTGGCGTTTACTTCCTCTTGAATGGAATACCGTATTTGAGCAGAAATTATGTCCACATTAATTTCAACCAGCATTGCAAAATATATAACATTCCACATATCCAGCCACCGTCTCTTGTAATACAGTGTTCCCATTGTTCGCAGAAAGAACAGACCGAAATCGGCTTCCACAATATCAAATATTTACTAAAATCGTCGGAATATTTAAAAACAAAAACGTTAAGAGATTAGACTCGTGGGTGATAGCTGGTTCTTCCAACGATTGTGACTGCATTTGAAATGGCCAGAAATGGCTCCTTTACGTGTTCATGGTAAAATAGCACCATCCAGCGTTCATGGCTGCAACGTAGTCTTATATGTGAGCACCGGCTGCTGTGGCTAATAGCATTTAGGCCTACTGTATGATGACATGCCATTGTTTTAATTGTAAGGAATCACGCAAAACTGTAATTGCAAACAATGGAGTAGTAGCCTACCCCAATATCTAAATGTAAAGGAGATGAATGAAGCTTGTGAGTCTGTGAGACAAAATGGCTAACTTTGGCAGTTGTTGGTAGGGCCTGTGTCCACAAATCGCATGTTTAGCACCGAGAGCGCCCACAACCTCTATTTCCAATGTAGAGTTTCTGTTGAAAATAGGCACTCTTGTCGCTAAAAAAGACGTTTGGTGGACACATGCCCTATAAAGTATTGTAGGACTAACTGGTCATTGTTGAGCGTGAATCTGGCACGTTTTCGCAATAGACCTACTGTAGCCTAAAGGACACGATCACGTTCACATTTGATCGACAGCCTTCTGAATGTAATACGTAAGCTAAGCACACTCCCACAATCCCTCTCCTCCTGCGATAGTAAACAGCGACATCCTATGGGTTAGAGACCCAAGAGCAGCTATAATCAGTTCACACGTGTCTCGGTATCAGTCATATGGTGAGTAACAGCCTTGCTGAAATGAGGGTTAATGAAAGATGATATCACGATATCGGAAAAACATCTAAAAAACAAAAACAAAAATCGAATCCATTATTCACAGCAACTTAAAATAGAATAGCAGAACACTGTTATTTTACGCCACCACGTGACACGATCCCGTCCTTGATGGTGGGTGCTTGTCAGAATAAGTAATTGAAGGCTGCGCCAGAGCCTATATGCTGCATGCAGGGAACAGACTGGGCGTTGCCCTGGCAACGCAGCTCCTCTATGAACGTCGCTGTCCATGGTGCTGAAAGCAGGCGGCAGCTATAATAGGCTCTGTGGGCAGGAGAGAGACAGCAGGGAGGGGTGCTACTGTGGCTGCTACAGACAAAAAGATACACCGTCCCCCTTTGTCTTGACTCTGCCAATTTTCAAACTATTTGAATAGAACATATGTGCCTTTCCTTCACCTGATGACGGAATCATTTTTTGGCGATATAACCGTTCACATGGCTCGCGGTTGATCGCCTGGAGAGTGTATATCTTGTGTTCCTTCGTTTATATTTACGGTATAAGCATAACATATAATAGTGAATGATTAATCTGAGCCTTCTGTATTATACTGCAACCTCGGGCAGCTGCATTCCAAGTAAAACCCTAGCAACGTAATTCACGGTCATTAATAAGGTCAAAGATCTCAGCTACATGCAGTATGGAGCTGATTCCTGCAGGTTTCACTGTTTTTGCTAGCTTACCCATCCATGCTAGTGCTGTTAGTGCATGTTGGTGTGCTAGTAGGCTATATGGCAGTGATTCAGCACAGCATGTAAATGCACTTGAGAGTTTTGGGTCAGGCCGCTGTCTTGTGTAAGCATTCTACACCACTATGAGAGGTATTAACGTTTTGTGACAATTACATAAATGCTAACGACTGAATCCTATAACTACATCATAAATCTCCACATCGGTGTTTGACTATTTGAGAAAGTGATAATGCCCACATGTCATTCTGTACTCTAATCATCTCTCTCTCTCTCTCTCTCTCTCTCTCTCTCTCTCTCTCTCTGGGGAGATGAGCTCATACAGCTTAATGTATTGTCCACACACACACACACACACACACGCACACACACACACACACAGTTCATTCACATTGTACTAGTGTTCTGTTTTGTATAACGGAACTACGTCATGTTTTCTTGTTACCTAATTAAATCATAAAGTTTGTCAATTTGGCCAATAATGTCAGTACCTTATATTACAACACACTTCATTGTTTGCCTATTTGTTTCTATTTAAGTGACATCCAGCAGCGCCATTAGGGAAGGTGTTTCCTTTCCCATTCCTTCTTGCAGATGACCTGCAGCAACCCAGCTGGACATCTGTTACCTCATCACTAATTATTTGCCCCTGTGAGTGAAAGTTGAGGGTGTATTCTGTACTGTATGTTGGGTTTTTACACTTAATTACAGTTTGTGTTTGTAGTAAACCTGAGAAACTCTTTAGCATTGCTAATAGTCTATTGCTTGTCCGCTTCTCATTTTCTTGTTTGTTTTTGACATGCACCGCTTCCTTATAGTCTACTTAATTATAAAGACTACACAATGATAAAGCTGCATTATTCATAATGTGTGTGCGGTCTAACCAGCCACCTTATGGCCCCAGATCCCAGATGTCTGCAATCGTTACCTTATTATTCATGTGTTGACATTCAGTATAAATTGTACTATTGTTTTCTATTGTAGTAATGTTAATGTTGTTATGCTGGACAAAGACAAAGTCACAGACAGGGGCGCAGTGAGCCGGTCGACAGGTGAACCAGAAGTCACTGCGACCTCCTCACCAGGTGTGTTCTAAGACAACTAACCCTAGACTGCTCTCATTGGGCAGGTATGGCCTTGCATGGCTGACCACTGTCGGTATATGAATGTGTGTGTGAATGGGTGAATGTGAGGCAATCCTGTACAGCGCTTTAAATGTGGCCGGAAGGTTGATATAGTGCTATGTAAATGCACTCCATGTACTCTTCCTAAGACAACTCAAAATAGTAACAACACATCATTTTTGAATGTGTCATTATGAATATTAGGTAATAGGCCGAAAACATAGAAGATGCGCAAAAAAATAGCTGGTAAATATATGTGAGGTAATTTCTTCCTAAATTATTGATGTTTTATGAACATCAATGTGACCTAGATGAAAGATAGGACAGCTCCACAGCAATACGTAGCCTGCAAGATGAGATGTGCAGTAATATGTGGTGAATCTATAACATACTGCATGGGCAGGAGCTAGTTCCATAAATGTTTCTGAATACAGGCTGCTGCCTAACCAGCATAGTACCACAATAGTGATCACGTTGCATAATGATATAGGCCTATCTCCCGAACATGCTCATTATATTGTCTCATTTGGTGTAAAGATTTTCCAAATTTACAGTATAGAATAAGCAGTAGAATAGCGTACAGGATGTATATGTTAAACAAAAATGTATTATTATTGTTGAACAGATCCCATTTGCATACAGTACAAACACTTACTTTTTTATCTTACATACAAATGATCACCATAAACACAATACTACAATTGTACAATAAATGCAGTCTCAGTCAGTTGAATAGATTTTGACAATGTGTCTCATTTTACTTAAAACAAAGCCCATACATGTTTCTGTAAATATTAATATTAAGAATAAACAAAATATTAGCATTAAAATTAAACAGTGAATGTGATACAGAGCCAGACATTGGACATATATGAAAACAGCTATTAGTAATACATTGTAAGCACATAAAACATTTCTGCATTTTTTTAAAGCAAAACAAGGTTTTTCTTTTTTTTTGCATTCAGTTTGGAATATTCACTTTTATAAGTATTTCAGAATACTATTTACATATACCAATCTAGTGGTGTTAAAAGCAAAAGTACATTGTTATATTAGGATACTGCAGATTTGAAAGGAAATGTTCCTCAATTCATTATTATACAGTGTGTTTACTTGTGCTTATGAACACAGATGACGTTGGCAAGGCAAGTGCAAAGGTACGATTGTCAATTGCACCACTTACATTGGTTTACTGGTTTGAATGCATTGGTAATGGACACAAATATAGGACTGCCCTTAAATGAACACAATAACACTGCACTAATATGCTACAGCCATTTTCATTACCCACTAACAAATGCTGCACACAAGTTAATTTTTATTTAGTTTTTTTTTGTTTGTCCAATTTCAAAATAGTCAACCTTTTAATTCATAAAATAATCAAGTCCCAGGTAGAGACATGTTATCTAACATCATGCAATAGTAAAAAGCAATAAAAACAATATAGAAGCAGCCTGAATACTCCATGCAGGAAATAACTAATATGCAGAAATAAAAGGCCTCAGCATTACTATTATTTATTTGTAGATACATTTCTTTAAATTAGTTTCATCTCTCATGACTCATGCAGTTAGGCTTATCACACACCTAACAGCACAAGTTGACAACAAAACTACTAAAGGCTACAACATTTAGAAATCTTGCCATTCACATTTTGATGCTGTTCTGGCATGTTACTGTGCTATTTGCTATTTAATTGATATAAATTAACTCAATATTATATAAATACAAGTGCTATAATAGCAATACAATTTCAGGAGTATAATTTACTTTGTGGAATTGGAAAGGGTAGTGCAGATTCTCAATTCCACCAAGCTAGTCATACTCTGGGAGTTGACAATGCCATGGAGAAGATCGCCTGCAGGGGGCGTCTGAGAAGACGCTCACCATGTACAACGTTCCGATCAGATAATGTCAACAAGGCGAGTGGAGAACAAGATGCTTTGTAGCGCCAGCTCTCTTCCGAGCTTTCTCGTAATTGAGAGAGAGAGAGAGAGAGAGAGAGAGAGAGAGAGAGAGAGAGAGAGAGAAATAAACCACCTGCAGTACCACCAACACAGCTCAGGGTGGCTGTGGCTCACGAGAGCAAAGGCGTGTGGGCAGAGTGTGCCATCTTGCCACAAGCTGGATCATAATAGATGCTTCAAAAGCACCAGATGCACAGTATTTACACAAGCCCACTTAATATACAGAATGAAGATGTGTTACCCTTTTATTTTTTGGGGGGGCCGGGGGGGGGGGGGGGGGGGGGGGGGGGGGGGGGGGGCGGCTAGATTTGTAACAACCTCAAAATTCAACATTCCAACATTCCTATCATTCATTGATCATGTGGCTAATTCAAGTGTCCTGCACAGCCAGTTTATGGTACTCATTAGGGTGTATTTGTTTTTCTATATGAAAAGGCTTGGAGTGATGGTTGCGGCCATGCATTGTCTTGTCATGCGTGTGAAATGGACACAGTTGACGTGTCAAGTGGTATTAACATGTGCTTATATACAGGCAGTGGTGATGTCTGGAGATAGGGGGAAGTGGGGGGAGGGGCAAGGTCTGGACCAGTGTGTGATCATGGAAACACTCCAGAGTAGTAGGAAGACTGTATGGATGTTGTAGAGGTGAGATTCAATGGACGGGGCCTTCTCCTTCACTCTGGGTGGGACACGTCCTTGCACCGCATAAGCTGGGGGAAGGGAAGGGGGGCGCAACCTACGCCGAACTGCCGCTGCTCGTTGTAGACGCCTGCCAACGATAAGAGAATTAGACATAGAGATGGCGAATCAGAGCACGTGCGATTGGCCGAGACAAGGGCTTCAGGCACAACAGAACAGAGCGTGTGGGGGGTTGGGCAGGCCCGTGGTGGGACTACAAAAAAAGCACATGCTCTACAGTTATGTGAGGGAGGGTGGTTGCTAGGTAACTGTGTGATTGGTTTCAGTTTACGTCTCCCGCGCCTGAAGAAATATGTCAGCAATCACACTGCAGCAAATGGGAGCTTAATCCTGTCGTCCTGTGAACATTTTAACAGAGTCTGACCACGAAATAAATAACGATTATAATCACACAATCATCACGAGCCAATTGCTGCATTAGTGATGAGTCGAATGGGGATAAATGGAAAATCAATTTCATGCTGGACCCTTGTGAAACTGTTAAGCCAAGTGTTATTAAGGCATACCTTTATAAAGTTATCACATAAAACACACATTGCATCAGATGCCAGATTGCTGAAGAAGCATATTTGATATAACGGTTTTAGTAGGGTTTTATGATTATTATTCTATAAGCCCAGGTACTGGTACAGCACATGTGTTTGAGTGTGAGAGAGTGTGTCAGAAAGAGAGAGAGCTGGAGAGGGAGAGATGGAGTAAGTTAGAGAGAGAGAGATGTAGATAGGGTTAGACAGAGAGAGAGAGAGAAAGAGAGAGAGCACTAGTTGTGACATTGCAGTTACTTCCTTCGGTGTCAAGGAGAGGCCATATATTTATCAAATTGTTTACTGTGGATTACCACTTGTTTTGCTATGATAAAACAAATCACTGAATACCATTACTATCACCACCATTAGAAATATTAGGTATTTGTCCCCTGGGGTCACCAGTCTCCCGATAATTACGCATTAGAAGCTCTGGGAATGTGTGTTCAGTGAGGGAGGAAAAATGTAAAAATAGCTATACTTATACACTAGACTGACATGTAGCTGCATGGCCAAAACGATGCCCTGTCAAAGAATAAAAGAATATATAATTAAAAATGTATGTGTAGAATAAGGAAATTTTGTACAAGCAAATTATTATTACACTTGTACTATTGCAAAGTGACTCTTTAAAATTACACAGTAAAATGTATGCTTGCAGTAGCATTAAAATGTAGCATCTTCTCCCAAAAATAAATGAACAAGAAAGAAAATGGCAACAAAACGACGGACACGAATACAACTGAAACACGCTAGTGTGCTCTCTCTCAAGGATGGGGGCCTGGGGGTGGGTGGGGGCGGGGTAGTGAGATTCCTGCATACCTCCAGCTGCAGCCTGGCCTTTCCTCATTTAGGGTACTTTAGAGCGGGGAGAAAAGAGACAGGCAGGTCAATGGTCAGATCACATCAACAGTTCTGTGTTTGTAATGGTGTCAATTCACTTAGTCAGGAACTTCATGGTAGTTCTTACAAAAGTATTGCATAAGGCCGCGTTCAGACGCAACTTCTTTTTGGAAGCTGTCGCCCTCTTTTTTACGAAGTGGACTGTGTTTTACATTATAACCCTATGGAGCAAACTGTGTTTTACATTTTAACCCTATGGAGAGGACAGTGTTTTACATTATAACACTATGGAGCAAACTGTGTTTTACATTTTAACCTTCTTTTTCAGTTGGGAACAGTTCAACTCACTTTTTTGACAGTTGACCAATCACAAGCAGCATAGTGAGACCTGGTGTTTCCCACCGTAACAACAGTTTCAGCTGCTTTATTCTACTTGAAAAAACGCCCAGTCCTTTTAATAAAAAACAGAAGTTTCGTCTGAACACGGCCTAAGAAGACAAACAGGGTTGTTCTGTAAAAGAAGGGCAAGAATGTTAGCAATAAGAAAGCAGATGTATTTCTCTCTCTCTCTCAACTCAATAAGCAAGCAGTAGGCACATTGTATAATGCCGTAAAATACCTTTACTATATAAAAAAATATACATCATACATACATACACCCTCTTTGAATTATATACTGTATCAGGACATAATAACAATGATCTGTTCTTTAGCAGGTCTAAACATTTGGTAAATACAACCTTAGATGAACAACACTACATGACACATTAGACCATGTCATGATGTATTTAAAAAACATAAAGCCAAAATGGAGATGCAATGTGTAAAAATAATAAGTCGACCCTTACTGATGCTATAGTAATTACAATGCTAAGTAGCAAACAGATGCTGCTAATCAAATTGCCTTGATTCATTCATTATCAGCAAGTGTGACCACCTCTATAAAAACCAAGGTTTTATCAGTTTGTTGGTCTGGAGCATTCAGGTGTGTTAACACAATTCCATGGAGGAAAGACATCAGCAATGATCACAGAAAAGCAAATGTTGCTGCCCATTAATCTTGGAAGGGGTATAAGGCCATTTACAAACATTTTGAAGTCCATCATGCTATGGTGAGATGGTATATTCAAAAGTGGAAAGCATTCAAGAAAGTTGTCAATCATCACAGGAGTGGATGTCCCATAAAATTCACCCCAAGGTCAGATGATCAGAGAAATGGCAAAAAATCCAAGAGTTACATCTCAGACTTTACAGGCCTCAGTTGGCATGTTAAATGTTAAAGTGCATGGCAGTACAATTAGGAAACGTCTGAACAAATATGGTCTGTTTAAAAGGATTGACAGGAGAAAGTCAATTTTCTCTGCAAAGAACATTACAGCATGGCTTAGACTTTTGGAACAAAATCCTGCACAGCGCCACGTTTGACGAAAACCAAACACAGCATATCAGCACTGACGCCTCATGCCAACTGTCAAGCACGGTGGTGGAGGGCTGTCAACCATAAACCTTTTTGTATACAAAGCTATCCTAGAGTCAAATGTGAGACCATCTGTCTGACCGTAAAAAGAAAGATTGGCTGGGATTGGATCATGCAAAAGGACAATGATCCAAAGCACAGCAGCATCTCTACAACAGATTGGCTGAAAACTAAAACGATCAAGGTGTTGCAATGGCCCAGTTAAAGTCCAGACCTCAACCTAATTGAAATGCCGTGGCAAAACCTTATGAGAGCAGTGCATTAACAAATGCCCGCAAACCTCAATGAACTGAAGCCACGTTGTAAAGAAGAGGGGTCTTCATTGTCGCTTAATGTTTGTTGTTGTATATACATCATGACACTGTGTCAAATGTCATGTGGCGTTGTTCATCTGAGGTTGTACTTACCAAATATTTAGACCTGCTAAGGAACAGATGATTGTTATTATGCCCTGACATGTAATTAATACATACATACATACATACATACATACATACATACAGATACATGCATGTTTTCTTAATATGAAAGGCATTTTTACAGGAATATATACTGTGTGGACCTGCTACTTGTTTCAACGGTTTAGCAGTATTCTCCAATAATGTACATTTTACCACATAATTCATTGCATTGCCATTCCATCATTTCTTACATTACACCATTACTGTAATAGGGAAAGGCATTATATTACCAAATATAAATAAATGCAAATAAATTGCAGGGTCAGATGGGTCAGTAAGACAAAAGCAAGGAGGCGCGGAACAACAGTTAGCTCAGTGTGATTACTCAGCATCTCTAATACTGCAGGCTTCTGCAGAGATCCGGTGCTCTTCTGCAGAATAGGGGCAGATTTCTACAACATGGAGCGAGTATGGCCTTGAGGGAATGCTCTAAAGTACAGAAATATAAAGAAATAAAAAAAAACAATGAAATTAAACAATTGGCCCCTGCCTGCTATTGTTGATATGTGCCATACTTGGAGGAGATACATTGAATGTGATTACAGTAATAAACGCAGGTAGAAATATTCATATTAAGATGATGATGATAATGGCCAGACACTTAATAGTGAAAATGTGAACAGAGCTATGATGCATTATCTTTTGCTGTTGCCTATTCTCTGTTTGTTGCTCTGCATAGCAGTTATAAAGAGAAGCATCTCAGGCGTGAATTATTTATAACGCACAGCTTGATAGTCAAATTCAGTGTCCACCAGTCAGGATGAGTTAGAAAGGTCTTTTAGCATTTACAGCAGATTAAATGTACACGTTTTGCAGATGGTATCTTCTGATGACGACTGGCAGGAATTGCATATCAGATAATTACTTTTGTTAAACATGATTAAGCAAACAAAATTACAAAATGGGCTTGTTCCTGTGAGATATATTCTGAATGTTATACATCTGTAACTATGATGGTAGCAATCACATGTTTGCCATTTGTTTGTTAGTTATTTGAGCTTGTGCATGCAGATTTATTCAGCCCCTTTGGAGAGCAACATTCTGTCTACACTCCAGACCTGCTTGACCGAAAGAAACAGGGCCTTATACCTTAACCAGGAAAAAGCGAGAAGCAATGTGACATGTTTGCGAGGTGGAACATTGGCTACCATGACTATTATATGTCAGAATTGTATCCCTATTTATTTGTTTTACCAAAAATCTATGGTTGAACGCAATACTAATTACTATTGAGCTCAAAGTTCAGGTAAATTGGTTTTTAGGATTTTTCTACATTTCACTGATGCAACTGCACAGGAGTTGTAAAAATATATTTATTGATTTTTGGACTGAAACATACTTCTAATAAATATATGGAAAACAAATAACTGAATAAAAATATATTGGAAATGTCTTTAAAAACATTTTTCTAATATATTATTATTGCTGTTATGAACAGATATATATATATATATATATATATATATTATTTTTTCTATTTTTGTTAAGATTGAAGTTCAAAAGGTTGATCATCCTACCTGCAGAGTAGAAGCAGCAGAGTCGCTAGTGTCTGTCACTCCTGTGCTCCGTGGTAAACTGGACACAATGTACCTGGAGCCCTTTGGCACAGGCTGTCT
>JAODTR010004572.1:0-11971 GCA_025399935.1 Amblyopsis rosae | reverse complement strand
AGTATTTACTCACTTTACTAGCTGGCGATTCTGTGTCCTGAAAAAGTAATCTGGTGTTTCTACACAGCCATGGCTCCGTAAACAGAAACACAAAGTGGTGCAAACCGCACTCAACAATAGCCTAGCCTACGCAATGAGTTTCCAATGTGGGGACAGAGCTTCCTAGGGCACACCCTATGGCATTGAAGGGGGAGGAGCTTCCAAGAGCACCCTATGGCATTGAAGGGGGAGGAGCTTCCAAGAGCACCCTATGCATTGAAGGGGGAGGAGCTTCCGAGAGCACCCTATGCATTGAAGGGGGAGGAGATTTTGTTTTGACAAAGTTCAAATATGAACATGCTTTCTCCGGAATTACAGACTATATCTTAAAATTATAAAATGCTATAATTTATACATCATAAAATATTAGATACATTGCAACACAAATTCCCAAAAGAAAAAATATTTAAGACAACGCTGTGTACAAAACAAAAAATATATATATTTTAACATTTGAATTTCAGATTAAATTGACTCACCTTTAAAGTACTGCCCTGCACTATAAAATGGCTGTCATCGCTGAGTAACATGAACGGCTTGCCGCAGTCATCGAAGTCAACTGGAAATGAATACAGTTGTATAGTTATATCTCCACAACTTGGAACTCAGTTAACATTTTAACACAAGTCAACATGACAAAACGTCAAGCATGGCTGGCATTGCACACAAATACACAAGTGCAATTAACATTTCCTGATTTCAGGTGTAATCTAGCCAGAGGGAAACAGCACTCTTGTTCAGTACTTTGCTTCCATAAACTCTACTTATATCTAGGAGTCTTCATTTCAGTTGACCTGCCCTTCCCTGGTAACGTTCTAGCGATGTACAAATGTAAGATTCCTATAATGCCTCTCCAGTACTAGTCTCGCGAGACCATCCTGATCTCGCGAGCTTCAGTTTAATTTCGCCGTGAGAATCAGTTTGGAAAGCCTCAGAATCATTTTTAATGTGTCCGAGAAGCAACTGAACTTTCTAATCAGCGTCGTGTTTATAGCTATTCGGGCCTGGTTTTCCAATCAGCGTCATGTTTATAGCTATACGGGCGTGGTTTAGGTGTGCCGACCATGGTGCCGACAGCGACCAGATGATTCATCCAATCAACGGTCAAGTATTTTTTGAAAGTACAGCCATTCACAAACAGTTTCAATGTACGGCTCCCCAGATGGACTTGTGACAACAATTTCTCTGGCACATCAGGTTACTCCAGTACAGATGTTTGAGTTTTAATTTGTCCCTTTGTAAGAATACAGTATATGATTACCAACTGGCAAAAGTACCATTGCCCACTGCACGTACTAGAAACAGGACAATGTACTGTGCCCAGAATGTTTGCAATACCTTTTTGTGGCTGATCACAAACTACATTGTATGCGGCTAAAATGCAGCCGTTGCTAAACCGGTGCTACCTGCAAAAACAGAACAGATTTGACACAAATAGCAAAGTTGGCAGCCCTTTGTTCTCAATAGCCCGTTGAATGTTTTATAATTTGTATGACTTACACAATGTCAACTGAAATGAAGATGCAGCAGTATACAGCCTGTATTAGTTTTTTAGTCTATAGCTACACCACCTATTTTTGTACCATCCATATAATGAAGTTCTTTTACATCAACAGTATTTAGCAGACACTTGCAATCGATGTGTACCATTGTATATGTATTAGGGGTGCACAATATATCGACTCAGTATCCTTATCACAATATCGTTTCGTGCAATATCAAAAATATAGCAGGAAATGCAATAATTCAGTTAATTTAGTGGAGAGATGTGTCCATTGGCTGTCTGGCTTAGTTGTGTTTGATTTAGACAGAACAGTAAGATGTGTGGAAGAGGAAGCTAATGACAAGAGATGTAAGAGGAAACATTAGTGTCCAAAAAGAATGCCTCCTCGGTATCTTGGAATTACTGTCGTACCAGTCCAATATGACAGTTCAACATGTGTTGTTTTGATATGTTCTGAATATATTTTGATGCATTTTACCATAACCTGTGTTTTAACCTATGTTTAAAAATATCTAAATTCATATCAATATTGCAATTTTCATTATCGCAATATCACATTTGATCAATATCGTGCACACCTAATATGTATGCAAGTATGTCAATAGCTGAATAGGTGGGTTATGGTAAGCAAACTAAATTCAGTTGAAATAGTGTCATGAGCATGTCGTCAGTTACAACTAAGTTGTTAGCCTACCTATTAACATATTCAATCTTCAAAATAATTCTGCCGAAAGCCTAATACAGGTGCTCAAATGTCTTAAAAGCTGATCCTCCTGATGAAGTTTAATTCATACATTTAAAAAGATGACGCTACCATCTCAAATTGTTTTCACATCTGTCATTACATCTGAAAATGCAAAGTCTTGCCAGTCCAACCTGGCAAGGATATCATCTTAGCCTAAAAACGATGGTAATGCATTATAGTGCCAATAAGAAATGTGATATTCTGATTTAAGGTAAGTTTTAGTGTAAACTTAAGTTGCTTTTTCTCTCTTTTCTTTAACAGATAGTTCCAAAACGTTGACATTTAGCCATTCAGAGATTCCTCCCTTTAACAACTAGTCATGTGATAATATTGGCGAATATGGCTAACAAAGCTTTGGCAACCCCTCAGGGCTGTAATTGAAAGTTTAGCTGTAGATAATGCTACACTTCAGCCTTTTAACAGGCTAACTGTATTCAAGCCGAGTCGCAGCACCCCCCTCCAAAACAGCTGACTACCCTCTGCAAAGCATTAAAGTTCCCCCTCTGATGGACATTTAAAAAGACTGAATTATAACAGATTTCTAGCAGCAACTCGAGTTAAATTGTAGCTGTAAGTACAGCCTATGCATCATATATTTGAATCATAAGACATCTTTTATCCAGGAATTGAGCAATGGGTTGCAATATTTAAGAATGTTAGCCCTAAATATTCAATGCCTTGTCTAAATCACTTTCAAACAGACGCCACAGCCTGTGTTTTTCACACCAAGCATGTGCATCTACCTGCCTTGAGATAAACACCTAAAATCATGCCAATTCTTTTCTTAACAAAATAATGAATAGTCTGACTTAGTCATAATGCGGGAATGCACACATGATCACTGTAGCATCAGTATTCGTTTTCGAAATATCAAGCAGCTTACAAACAACCCATATTTACACCAAACTAACCGTTGTGAACCAGAGATTTAGGTGCAGGTATAAACTGGCTGGAAATACCTTTTAATTGCCACCTCTCCCACAGCCAGTGAAAATTGAGAGTTCCAGTTCTTCCCTCAGCCCCCCACCCCCACCCAAAACCAGCTTTATTCCAAAGCATTGCCAGGTGAGTTTCACCATTTTGAAACGGGTCATGTTTTCACCATTCCTTGTCGAGTGACGAGGCCAGACCGTATGAACTCAAATATAATTTGGATGAATACAATCGGAATAGACGTCCTACTGATAAGTAGAGAGGTGTGCACGTTTGACATTGCAATTATCCGGCATGTTTTTATTTCCGTATGAAGTTAAAACCTATTAATTGATATTGCGTGACTTGGTTGTGCCATTAGACGTTTTGTCATGCTGGTACCATCCGTAAAATATAGCTTTAGTTTTTAGAATTAATTACAAGAGTTACTTCCTGGTTTTAACTTACTTTTTCCCAGAAGACTGTCTCGGGCCAAATACTTCACTTTGAAGACAAACATATCCTTCTTGAATCGTGGAACGCATGTTGTGTCTTCAGAAGACACAATGATTAAGGCCTAAGAATATATAAATAAAAACAAAAGCAAATAAATTAGCCATGTATATTGGCTAGCACAGAACACCCATTCATATACAGATAATGGTTTTCTCGCCTTGACAAGGACTCAATAAAGCACGTCGAGATAAAAGCGCAGACGCTATCTGACAACGACGACTTTATCAAGTTATCTTAAACCTTTTTTTGTACGATACAATAGGGAGGGAAAGCAAACATCAAACGGACCTAGGTTACACGGTATTAAGAAGAAGCATTAAGAAATATAAAAACAAACCACAAAGTACATTACACATGTTTAATATTTAACACAATGCATTTCCAAGGTTCAAGTGGGGAAATAAACCGCTTATATTGGAATGCAGCCTTTAACCGTCGGGCCAAAGTCCAGAGCACAAGGCCTAACCAAACGCGCATTACCTGGGAAAAGATGAACAGATAAAGCAGCTCCATGAACGGCGCGGTCCCCCTGGGTTGAGTATCCCTCCAGAACGTTAACCAAGCAGCGTCCAGGCTCGTTTGTCGCTTCTCTGTCGTCGTTTTCCCGTCTTTCCCCTGGCCGCAGTAGTTTCGCTGTGTGTGTGTGAGTGTAGCTCGATCCTGCCCGACGAGTTGCAGCAGGTACTTTCTGCGTGTGACGTCACCTTACAGGTGTGGCCGCGCCCGACTATTACTGATTGACAGATAACAGACGCCTTGTTGGGGGGGGGGCGTGGTTTAGTTGCTTTCCCAGAAACTAATGCAAACTCCTCCACGTTACGTTTCTGTTGGGCTACGTCCATGATTTCACAACAACAATAAGCGCACATCCTCCATCCGTATAAATCATAGAACTTCTGGATTCGCTTCCTCTTTGAGTGATGTCACTGACAGGCCGGTGATCTCTCCCCCAATCAACAATTTCACATACGTGTAGGCCTATAGACACACAGTGCACCCATTGTTGAAATAGTCTCTCTCATCTTAAATAGCCAGCATGTTATTTGAGGACGCCTTTCAAGACACTCGAGTGCGGGTCTACTGTTTTGGTTTTAATATAGCCTAGAGGCTATATCCAAAATGTATAGGCTGGGTATCCTACCTACGATTTCACCAAAACCAAAAGTGTATATAGCTATTGCATTAAAAGTTAATACAATTGTTAAACGGTAACCTGAATTAGTCTATATTATTTTGTAGACAACAACTGCTTTTAGAAAGCTAAACATTTATTCAGTGTAGCCTACCTTGTGACCATATAGGGATAGATTGCCATGAAACTGTTGTCAGATCAGATAACTAAAATTAGTCTATCTCCTAATAAAATGGCCACTGGGGGCCTCTAGCCCATCCAATCTAAGGTTCGACATGTGCTATTCCTCTCTGAGGTTAAACCTCACGTCACAAGCTGTTCTGCTTTAGCCTACAAACTGTATATTTTTTTATTCTATACTGTACATATATTTTTTAATTAGATTAGATTTTTATTTATTAGGATTGTAACTTTATAATACACAATTCTTGGCTTCTTCCCTGATATAGCGAATATATCTGATTGTGATTCAGAGATGCTCTTCTGCATACCGCTGTTGCCTTCCGGTCAGCCTGAACCAATGTGGCCATTATCATCTGACCTCTATTAGTAACAACGCATTTTCCCAGAGAGCTGCTACTCCACAGAGGCTCTTTGGTATTCCCCACAAAGTTCTCTGGAGATTCTGCAGTTAAAGTCACATATCTTTGGCCTGAGCAAGAGCTGAACCCTTTTGGTTGCATCTATATGTATTGGCTTGCAGTCCGTGATTGGCTGCATTTAGCAGGTTTGTGCCTAATAAGGTGGGTAGTGGGCCCCGCTGTTAACAAGGTATAGTAAGTTATGCTTGCTAGCGTCAAATCCAAACAAAAACACCCGCTTGCTCAGAAGCTCCGCCACACACATCGCGATGATTAGGGCATTGTTGTGGGTGTCCTGCGCTACTTTGTTTGCGTTCCTATATATCATGTTGCATATATACAAAGCCAGGACCGTGTAGATGTACCAAAGTTTTTTTCAGCACGAACAGAGAATGGTAAGCTAGCAGATTGTGAGGAGATTTGGTGCATTTGACAAAAAGTGTATTAGCTTTATACTATATTTACTATACCTTCAAGATTTGCATGTGATTTCTGTTCACATGGAATGTTGTGATGTTTGTCTATTTCAGAGAGAGAGGCAGAGAAATCCCCATATTGTTATACTAATATTATAGGGAGATGTCCTTGAAAATGTTATCTCCCTGAGAATGTTATCTCTCTCTAAATAAATATTTTATTTTCCTGTGAATAGAATGACCATGAAACAAACATATTTAGTTTTCTTGCCACATTTTCAGTTATTTGCATGTTGTACCACAATGTAGCTACTGTATAGTTATATAGTATACTGTATACACACATGTTAATATTATCTGAGCAACATAATTGTTCTGCCTCCAGTAGCAATGAAATCCCTCGTTTAAAAGAAACTAGGATACTATCTAGAACTGTGAGTATCATGTGTCACAAACATGCCCATTTCCTTTTGCTGTCCATATTGTTTTCAGAAGAGGAGAAGGATTATTGCTTGTCCTGCATGAAAAACCTGTGTGCCTACTTTAAGTACAGGGTACAATAAAAAACAGAGAGAGCTAGAATTAGAAAATAAACAACTGTGAAATGAAAGAAGAGAAAGAGAGTATGAAGGCCATACTGTATATGAATTGACAAATTTGTGATTAAAAGGGGAAATGCATCATCCATAAAAAGCAACTTCTGCAGAAATAACAATGTAAAGGTCACTTTTTAACTGTTTATTGGTTTGACCGAGTGGGGTAATAATATTTTAATAACATTTGGAAAAAGTAGGCTGCACACAGGCTTGTATTTGTTATTGTATAACTTACTGAGTTGCCACCTTTTCATATTCCAATACTGGATGGTAAACGTTGTTGCGTGGTCTCTCTCACACACACACACAACCACATTCCCAAGGAATCCAGTATATCAATGTGCAACTGCTCAGTTTGGCCCTACCCTGATGACTGACCTGTTACTCAATATAGTATAATCTTTATTTCAGTCTATGTTTGTTTCTGACCTGAATATCGACAAAGTGTTCTGGGGCCACATGAAAATGTAATGCCATGATTAGTATGGGAAAGATAAATATGGTGTCAAAATGGCTAGATTTAAGTAAACAAGGGTTGTCATTTAATGTAATGTCTTATAGCTCAAACGAGCAGAAGATTGGAATAATAAGAAAGAAAAAAAAGACTAGGCTACGTTAGTAAACATTGTTTCACTATCATTATTTTCATTCAAATAGAATTGGGACATTAGCCAGCAGCTTGCCTGGAATTGTTCATGACTCACCACTAGACTCACCTCTGAAACAGGGAGATGTGAGCCTCATTGAGTGTTGCCTAGTAAAGCCTGGTTTTTACAGCAACCCAAATCTATACGGCTGGTTTTTGAATATTAGCAGTAGTAGCTGGTTTTTGAATATTAGCAGTAGTAGCTGGTTTTTGAATATTAGCAGTAGTAGCTGGTTTTTGAATATTAGCAGTAGTAGCTGGTTTTTGAATGGCTCCATCTAGGAGTTGCAGGTTTAGTGCTTTTTTTAAACAGCGCTTCTCTGGTATTGTTGTTGGTGAGGAGAGTATTAATCCAATCTGATTTAGTGAAGGAAACATATTGTGTTTTTAATGAATATTCAGTGCTCATGGGCATTTCTGATCACAGAGAAGACTGACTTTTCTGTTGAAAATGTGGAGTGATCACACCCCTAGGGCAGACCACGCCCTTTTATTTTTCATGATATGTCAGATACAGACACAAGAACTTTCACAGAAGCACAAGACTTGCCTGAAGATAACTAGATGCTAGATCTACGGTGGCCCTGAAGTATCTGATCATGAGACAATCGCAACGTCTGTGACGTGGTTCTATGTGTTAAGTGAATCGCAAGCTTCTCATGCCCTTTCAAGAGTTTTGTAACAACCGTTAACATGTATATTATAATACTGCATGTATCTTGACGTGTGCGTGCTTGTCAGCTTTGCTAGTTCAGTCAGGACCACTAAAGTCAAATTAAGTATTTTATTTAAGTTATTTACATTTGGAGGAATGGCTCTGTTCTGGGAGCTCCCTGCCCTTCCACGCGCGTACATGGAAAGCCCAATGCAGGGAGAGCAGCAAAAAGACCCCCCACAGGGAACAGAACAGAGCAAGCCTCAATGACAACACCGTGACATTAAGGAATCAAACACAGCATTAAAGGAGGAGGTTGGGAGGAGTTGGGGAGGAGGTGGGATGCAAAAAAGCTAGCAGAGGAAGCTCTAAGAATGGGTGTCGGCTAAGGACGCTTAAATAAGTGCCCTGACTAGATTTTCCGTGTTCAGGTGAGCAGTCTGGTCACTGAGACCAGCTGGGCAGTGAGCTGTTGTTGATATTTCAACTCAAATCACAACATCTCCGCCCGTTGGACACACATTGCGAAGGCTGGTGTTGTGAGGTGCGGTCTGCACCATCTTGTGTTTGTTTCCCATTACAGAGCCAGAACTGTAGTGTGCTGCTAGTGTGGTGTGGATAAACCAGTATTCAGTCCTCTGTTGAAACCATTCCTGTTGGTCACTTGCATGTAATCTGTTGGTTTCACATGAAATCTTTTTGGTTCCAGTCTAACCAAGACACTAGATTGACAGAATGACAGAGTAGATGCAGAGATTTAAGCCCCTCACGCACGCTGGGAAACCTGTTTAGCACTGTAATTTACAGTGCGACACGCAGTAAAAGGCATAGTCAGCCGTTGCAAGCTAATTGTAAATGTTTTTTCAAATTTGCAAAATATCTCCTTGCATTTTGCTACCTTACCAGTCTGTGAGTAAATAATTTGATACTGGAAACATAAAGTGAACACCGCTCACAACAACAACAGAGCCATAGTACTACCAGAGTACTACGCTTTGCTTCACAATTCGTTTGATACCCATAATACAACCAGTTTGCTGAGAAAGTGATATATGACTGAAATGACTGGAATTGTGTGTGTGTGTGTGTGTGTGTTAGTGTTTTATGGCTACGAAAACATATTCTCTTTCCCTGTCTCTCTCTCGCTCCCAACACAGTCCTGTTTTGAGTGAAAATATTAGGCTTGATAAACTTCAGTGTATTCTCATGCTATCATACTGTGAATGATTGACCGTCTTACAGGAAACTCTATACAGCTATCAGAGAGTACAGTTCTGAGTCATCACTCTCTCACAGTGCTTCTCTGCTCTGTGGTAATGCACATGGTTAATAATTGCTGTGCCGTCTAAGTGTGCATGGACATGCCTGTAATCCTGTCCATAGCCGTTCAGCCAATCGCATTTCACTTCCTGTTAAAAGCCCATCATCAAGATGTACATGTCCGAAGCTTTTAGCCCCCATCAAATCTTTATGTC
Organism: Amblyopsis rosae; assembly: GCA_025399935.1. NCBI lineage: Eukaryota > Metazoa > Chordata > Actinopteri > Percopsiformes > Amblyopsidae > Amblyopsis > Amblyopsis rosae. The sequence goes on along the minus strand of JAODTR010004572.1, from coordinate 2,754 downwards.
CTTTCATATTCTAATGGGAGGTTCGACACAAAGTGCTCACGAGGGGTCACACGCAGCACAGGCGCACACGACCGTACACACACACACACACACACATGCACACAACACTGACACACACTCATAGTGCACGTGTGCACACACAAGAGGCATCTCCCTGCAACCAAAGCCATCACTGTTCAGAGAAGCGGTTCAGCAGTTTGGGGGAGGAACCCCTCGCCGGGCCTGAGCTGGAGCTGAACAGCATCAAAAGATGCCTTGTAGATTGTAGATGGCATGGGAACAGCTTGTTAAGTGACACTGCACAGCAGTACGTGCGTGCGGGTGTGTGTGTGTTGTAGCATACATATGAAAATGTGTATTTCAAAACATGTCTATCCACGTTATTGATTTGTTTTGTGCACAACAGTGGGCCTAGGACTGAGCCCCGTGGCACCCCCTGCTGGAAGATTAAGATAACAGCTACATCATACAACTATGAGACTATGAGAGAGCTCTAGCGAAGAGCTCATAAAAGAGCTGTGCTGTGTCCTGTCCTTACAGTTTATTTAATTCATGTGTGTGTGTAGAACGACATCTTCTACTATTTCTAAGGCCGCAGAGGTGGAACTATATGATACTACAACCATCACAGACTTAAAACTATATGAAATGCTGTTTACATATAAGAACACATTGTGTTCAGTTAAGCTTTATAATATTTTGTCTTGTACATAGGGTTATTATATTAATAATACAGTGGGTTTAATTGTACATATAACTTAAAAATAGGCCTGTGGTTATTCCGGCAATTCCTCACAGGAAAGAGGGTGTAGGTAGGGTGTCTTCCACGCCCGCGGGAGGACAGTAATAAAATCATGAACCATCTTCAGCAGATAAGGATCCAGCTGGTCTGTTGTAGAGTCAATAGATGTTACAGCCGTGTGCGTACTGGTGAGGAAGGCAACAAACTAACCCTTCCATTTGTTGGTTCTTCCTGTCCCCCACCTGACCCTGGTGTGGCTCATGAGCTCTGGCAGAGATCACTTTAGAGACAGTAAGGGTGCAACATTCAATGCAGGAGGAAAATAAAGCAGGGGTTATGCAATCTGCTCAAGGTTGTTTACAATTAACCTTTGAACTATGATTAACCAATTTCTTATTCGGTTTAAGATATTAACGCTTTTAACAAACTGTAGTTATTTTGACGAGAATGATTATTTTGGTGTTTTTATTTTAGTTAACTTTTTTCAAATATACCTCTCTACTGGTGACATCAACTAAAACATATTTTACCTTTATTAATTATTTATACCAGCTTTGTCTGTGAAGTATGACCTTTGCTACAAGCTGGCAATTAGCCTGGGGCATACCTATTGAACTAAACAAATAGGGCGTACCACACCCTGTTTGTTAATGTCTGTCTCTTTAGGTGGGCGTGTATAATAATCCTATTAAGCGCCCGTGTAGGTGTGTCGGTTAACACAGTACTTTAGCAAACACTTATTAAACATGGGACAGACACAGGAGCAACAGGAGTTAATAAAAACCTGCATATTTCAAGCCTGTAACCTTGTTAAGCACATTTTTCAGCTTCTTTGCATCTTATAATTTATTTGTAATTTATTTGTAATTTCCACGCTGTTTCCTGTATTATTATGTTGCAACAATTAATAGGTTGTGCCTATAGACACAAGCAAGCGAGCAAGCAAGCAGGTATTTATGTTATCTTCTTGTTCTCTCATCAGACAAGTTCCTACTTGTTGATAGTTGCAAACAGCAGAACAATGCCTCAACTTATGCAACTTGTGCGTGTGCGTGGGCGCGGGTGGGTGTTTCAGCAACTGAAAGCTGTAATTTTGTTGTGCGTGTGTTCACTTATTGTGTGTGTGTGCAAGCGAGAGACAGAAATACGATCGGCCACACAAGCCACGGTAAGCGAACAAGCATCGCACAAACACCATCGACTCAAGAACCATGACTATCAGGCGGGCTTATCTGGCACGTCGCCATGACAATGCAACTGTAAACAGATCCACTCGAATGGTTTTCTAAGATGCATAACGAACTGTAATGTGAATAATCAGACTTCAATCTCCTATTTGCACTTAGATGTTAATACATTTTGTGCCGCAGTAGCTGTGTAAAGATGTTCCACTATGATGTTATGAACCACTGGAAAACAACCCAAATCAATAGTTTGCACTGAAGGCTGGAATATCACTGACTGAATAAAATAATGCATAAGTTAACTTAGATAAGAGAGAATATTTACAATACTTTACTAGTAGCAGTTGTCATTGGATGGTTTTCTTCATGGCACTGTTCCAATGGGTGAGACAGTGTAACTTCTACAAACTGCAAGGTTATTATGGGTGAAGCAACATCATTAGTGGCTCTGAAGACAGACAGACAGACACATTAGTGGTAAACATATAGTGTGTCCAGATGGACCAGGGATGCCACCCAGCCTCCGTGGAAGGTTCCGTGTCCCTGCCTGTTGCCCGGTCCCTGTGCCGTAAGGCCCTTAAGCAAGGCCCTTTTTTGAGCTGTAAATTAAGTAATTGGATTTATCTGTGATGACACACATACATTTATTATGTTAATGGGGGTCCCCCTCTCAGCCCCTCCCCTCCCCTCACTCAGCTCCTTGACACATTTTTTAAAGTTGTAGTAGGTGGAATCAGGCTCAGAGCTGGGATGCAGCTACACTTTAAAGGTGTAGTCAGGCTCAGAGCTGGGGTGCAGGTACACTTTAAAGGTGGAGTCAGGCTCAGA
>JAODTR010004571.1:0-11972 GCA_025399935.1 Amblyopsis rosae | reverse complement strand
GAGCACCCTAGGCCGAAGGTCGATGATCGATTTTGTGATCGTATCATCTGACCTGAGGCCGCATGTTTTGGACACTCTGGTGAAGAGAGGGGCAGAGCTGTCAACTAATCACCATCTGGTGGTGAGTTGGGTCAAGGGATTTGTTGGAAGATTGGACAGACCTGCTAAGCCCAAACAGGTAGTGCAGATGAACTGGAAACGTCTGGAAGAGGCCCCTGCCCGTGAGATCTTCAACTCACACCTCCGGCAGAGCTTCTCTGGCATCCCTGTGGAGGTTGCATACATTGAAACTGTGGCCGATGCTCAAAGCTTCCATTGCTGAAGCTGCAGCGTAGAGCTGTGGTCTCAAGGTCACAGGTTCCTCAAGGGGCGGTAACCTTCAAACATCGTGGTGGACACCAGTGGTCAGGGAAGCCATCTGACTGAAGAAGGAGGCCTTTTGGGATATGTTGGGTCGGAAGTCTCCGGAGGCGGATGCAAGGTACAGACTGGCCCGAAGGGCTGCAGCATCTGCCGTAGCAGAAGCAAAGAAGCGGCTGTGGGAGAAGTTCGGAGAAGCCATGGAGAAAGACTTTCGGTCGGCACCAAAGTGTTTCTGGAAAACCATCCGCCACCTCAGGAGGGGGAAGCGGGGAACCATCCAAGCTCTGTACAGTAAGGATGGCATGCTGTTGACCTCAATTGAGGAGGTAATTGGGCGGTGGAAGAAACACTTTGAGGAACTCCTGAATCCTGATATGCTCTCTTTGGTAGAGACAGAGCTCTAGGCTGATAGGGTGGATAATCGTACATTTCCCTGGCGGAGGTCACTGAGGTAGTCAAACAACGCTACAGTGGCAAAGCCCCGGGCATTGATGAGATCCGTCCAGAAATGCTAAAAGCGTTGGATGTGAAGGGGATGCCTTGGATGACACGCTTCTTCAACATTGTGTTGAAGTCGGGGACAGTGCCAAAAGAGTGGCAGACACCCCAGTCTGCCACTCTTTTGGTGGTGGTTCCCCTCTTCAAAAATGGGGACCAGAGAGTGTGTGTCGACTACAGGGGGTATCACACTACTAAGCCTCCCTGGTAAAGTCTCGTCCATGGTGCTGGAGAGAAGGCTTTGTCCATTTGTCAAACCTCAGATTGAAGAACAGCAATGCAGATTCTGATTCAGGATATTGAGGCGTAGTCGTGGTGGAGAGAGGTTGCGGTTCGGTGGCTTGGGGATCTCATTGCTGCTTTTTGCAGATGATGTGGCCCTGATGGTATCATCGGTCTGTGACCTCCTGCACTCACTGGATCAGTTTGCAGCCGAGTGTGAAGCGTCTGGGATGAGGATTAGCGCCGCAAAATCTGAGGCCATGGTTCTCAGCAGGATACTGAGTGTTTACTCCAGGTAGGGAATTAGTCCTTACCCCAAGTTAGGGCTAGACCATAATTCAATATCAAAGTATGCCGCGATAAAATAAATTTCAATAACGTGATATGCGTTTTAAACGTATTTCGATAAGCTTAATGACAGGCGCAGAAGTCAGTTGTATTCTAGACAAACTACAGTTTGTCACACGCAGCCAGTGCCAAACAGTAGTGGGATGTTTTCACATGCCAGACAATTTAATTAACTCTCTCACCTAACTGCAAATGTAACTGAAAGGCTTAATAATACGAATTATGACAGCTTTCTCCACTAACAGCCAGTCACGTCTTCTGTGAAACTGCTAGCTTACCGTACTAGCTATCATACCGTACTAACTGGCTCCGTTGTGGGTATTTTAAGCAGTTTTCTGAGTCTTCTATTGTTCATATCGATATTGGAATTATATCGTGTCGACCAAAATAATGTGTGGAGATTATATCTCTGGGAACATCTTGGGATCCCCCAGTCAGAGCTTGCTAATGTGGCTCGGGAAAGGGAAGTTTGGGGTCCCTTGCTGGAGCTGCTGCCCTTGCGACTAGACTCGACTCCGGATAAGCGGGTGAAGGTGGATGGATGGATGGTTTAAAATGTTAGTCCTACACCGTGTTTGGTGTAGGACATATTTCTTTCAGAGCGTAAATTGTTGCTGAATTTAAACCATGTATGTGTTGCTAGCCGACATGTTGAACAAATCCGAGGCCTTCAATTGTAACCAGCATTGTACAATAATATGCTGTTTCGTGTCTGTGCAGTGACTGAGATGTTGGTGAATGTGTTGAACATCTGCTCAGACGATGAGCTCATGTCAGAAGAAGATGACACGTGTGAGGGTAAGAACCAGTCTTGAATTTTTTGTTGTGTTTGCACCAGATGTATGAGACTTTAAAGTATTATTTAGTTTGAGATGTAGTCCATAATATACTGCAAAATAAAATCATCTTAGTTGTCTTGGATTTGCCCAGACTGTACTCCCACATGCCATGTACAAGAACATGATTATTAAGCAGTTGTTGTTCAGCACAGTTTACAGAAAATAAATGAAGCAATGGTAAAGGGTGCTAGACATTGCATGGTGTGGGGGAACACTGTGATTTACTCTTCCTGGTTGTGTGGTATGAGTGCTGTTCCGTCACGTTAAATTCTTCAGAATATATACCTGCATGACCTGTCTGAGTGCACACAAGTATTGTTTCACTCTTGGTGCCATTCCCCAGACATCTCATGCGATTTCTTTCATAGATAGGGTGAGTTGAATTTAGTCTCACTGAGCCAGTCTATACTTGTGTAGTCTGGGACACAGCGACACAGCACTGGCTAACTGTGTCAAGACACGCCTACTTGACAGGAGAGGCAGTTTGATTGACATGCAAGACTACCAATTACATAGCTTGATGACAGTTGGGCATTCAACTTCTAATGAGGAAAACAAGTCTGACTCTTTGCATGTCTTGTAAATCTGTTAAATAAGTAGGCTACGGTTACTGCTTAAAATAAATAGAAATTCTGAAATTTGTAAATAAAGCACCTCATAGCCTTGTACCGGATTAATGGATACAGATTTGTGAGTGACAATGCTAACAGCCAATGAAAAGCTACAGTGCCTCTTAACTGAGAGCTCTGTGGAGCTTAAGGCCCCTTTTTGTTGCCCGAACAACAAAGAAATCCCATAGGGAAAACCACGTCTTGTCATGTGCAAAATCAATTATGCTCAAACAAGGAATATAAAATGTTTTCTTTCCAGCAAATTGAATAATTGTACCAGGATTGTCAAAGGGAGAAAGTCGGGGTATAGGATGTACATTTTTGTAGAGGTGCATGTCAGGCTACAATAGAATGCACGGCAACAATAGATGCGAAGAGAAGCATTAATTGCCCTTTACAGGGGTATGTATCACTCATGTATTAGCCGTTCACACACAGTTTCTTATTGTGCATCCGGAAAATATTCACAGCACTTCTCACACATTTTGTTATGTTACTGCCTTATTCCAAAATGGATTCCATAATAAAATGGACATCATAATAACAAACTGGGAAAAAGTTTGCAAGTTTATAAAAATAAAAAAGTTAAAAAATCACATGTACGTAAGTATTCATAGCCTCTGCCATGACACTCAAAATGGAGCTCTGGCACATCCTGTTTCCACTGATCATCGTTGAGATGTTTCTACAACTTGATTGGAGTTCACATGTAGCAAACTCAGTTGATTTAACATGATTTGGAAAGGCACACACCTGTCTATATAAGGTACCACAGTAGACAGTGCATGTCAGAGCACAAACCAAGCCATGAAGTCCAAGGAATTGGAAGTGGCCTCCATCATCCGTAATTGGAAGAAGTTTGGAACCACCAGGACTCTTCCTAGAGCTGGCCACCCGGCTAAACTGAGAGATCGAGGGAGAAGGGCTTTAGTCAGGGAGGTGACCAAGAACCCGATGATCACTGTGACAGAGCTCGAGCATTGCTCAGTGGAGAGAAGAGAACCTTCCAGAATGACAACCATTTCAGCAGCACTTCACCAATCAGGCCTATATGGTAGAGTGGCCAGACAGAAGCCACTCCTCAGTAAAAGGCACATGGCAGCCCGCCTGGATCTTGCCAAACGGCACCTGAAGAACTCCATGAGAGAGATTATTCTATGGTCTGATGAAACGGATTGAACTCTTTGGCCTGAATGCCAAGCGTCATGTCTGGAGGAAACCAGGCACCTGGTCAATACGATCCCTACAGTGAAGCATGGTGGTAGCAGCATCATGCTGTGGGAATGTTTTTCAGCGGCAGGAACTGGGAGACTAGTCAGGATCGAGGGAAAGATTAATGCAGCAATGTACAGAGACATCCTTGATCAAAACCTGCTCCTGAGCACTCTGGACCTCACACTGAGGAGAAGGTTCATCTTCCAACAGGACAACTACCCTAAGCACACAGCCAAGGTAACAAAGGAGTGGGTTCGGGACAACTCTGTGAATGTCCTTGAGTGGCCCAGCCAGAGCCCAGACTTGAACCCGATTGAACATCTCTGGAGAGATCTGAAAATGGCTGTGCACAGACGGTCCCCATCCAAACTGATGGAGCTTGAGAGGTCTTGCAAAGAAGAATGGGAGAAACTGCCCAAAAGCAGGTTGCAGCATCTTACTCAAAAAGACTTGCGGCTGTAATTGCTGCCAAAGGTGCTTCAACTCAATATTGACAAAAGGCTGTTAATACTTATGTACAAATAAAAACTTTTTTTTTTTTAATAAAATACCTTTGCAAACATTTCAAAAACTGTTTTCACTTTGTTATTATGGGGTATTGTGTGTTGAATTTTGAGGATGTTTTTATTTTAATCAATTTTGTAATAAGGCTTTAACATAACAAAATGTGGAAAAAGTGAAGCGCTGCGAATTCCGGATGCACTGTATCTGTATGCAGCCTCTTCTGTCCATTATCTATGTGATGTAGATAATGGACGGAAGAGGCTGAGACTAGGTAGAATTGATCCTGGTCTTTTGAGTGCCACAGGACTGAACGTGGCCTTGTGCTCCTGTGTACCATTTGAATGGATATCTTTCATTTATAATTGTGCATAGCACAACCTCTCTAATGGCATTTGGCTTATGGGCTTATAGTAATAATGGTGTATGAAATGAATGAGGTTGTGCTTTATTTCTAAATGTTTGAAGCAAGAATTGAATAAGCTCAGGCTTGCAGATGGAGAGGCAGGCTACTGTCTCACTAAAGAGGCTCACTAGTACTGATTCAGTTTATTTTGTCATGAGTGGTACCTGCCTGCATGCAATATCCCAATGGCATATCTCCCCCTGCTGTTGTCCTTAATACAGTATGGACTTTTCTTCATCCCTCTGTTCTAACAAGCCACTTCCCTGTCATTTCAGGGGGAACTCCCGCTGTCAGGAAGGAGGTGATCAGGAATAAAATCCGAGCCATCGGAAAGATGGCCCGTGTCTTCTCTGTACTCAGGTGTGTGTGTGTGGAGGACCTTTAACCTGACATTTAAAACTGCTAAGGCACACTTCACTAAAATCCATCTTGTGTCACCATGATGTTATATGATGTTGGCAGTCAGAGATGCGTCTCGCTGCTTGTTTGTACATGGACCGTACAGTGTATTGTGACAGTGGACCTAACTGTACCCCTCTACTGTATTCCACTACGTTCTGCTCTGTGCTGACGCTTTTCCTACAACTGTCTTAGGGTGCTGTAGACGATGTACCTCTTCATTATTACACTACTGCCATTTATCTGTCTGGACACGTCAACTGCTGTTTGAGAGGTTTGAAGTTACCCCACAACGTGCAGTAGATGATGGCCTGCTGTTGTGTGTGTGTGTGTGTTTCCAGAGAGGAGAATGAGAGTGTGCTACAGCTGAAGGGGCTAACACCCACTGGCACATTGCCTATGGGAGTGTTGTCTGGAGGTCGACAAACTCTGCAGAGCGGTGAGTCAGTCAGTCAGTCACGCTGTGCCAACACACACGAACGCTAACGCTGACCTCCTACGCCTGCACTCTCAGCCCAACTCTAACCGCTAACTGGAGCCACCCCACCTACCTCACCCGTCCCCCACACAAACAGACACACGTACTCTCTGACTAGCGCTAACGGTTTAGCTGTCTTAACAGACTGCTTAGTGTTGTGTTTCTAATCACATGGTAAAAGCCACCTCTTAACATGTCATATCTAACAGTCTGGCTCATTGAATGTATGCATTTCTGTATTGAACCCTTTCATGAGACACTGGTTCATGTACTCTACATAGCATAACAAGTGAGCTGATATTATTTAGCAACTAATGATGGTTATACTGGTTGCTATTTGTCATTTATACATAGTTATCATAAACATCTGCAATATTTATAAAAAATGTATTTAGAAAAGTGTATTAAAAATGGTGTTCCTTTTACTCAGTCTGATATGAAAATGAAGGGTTGTTGACATTCCTGTTTGGTTTACAGAAAAGAAAACTTAGATTTAACATTACCCCCCACACACGCGCGCGCACACACACACCACTGCCATCTCCCCCCTGAAGCAAGAAGCAAGTTTGTGGTTTGCAGATCTAACCAGCCTGTTAGACCCTAGCGCTTCACTAACCTACAACTGTAATAATTGCTACCATATGGGGGGGGGGGTTGTTCTGATCTGTGACTAAATGATAACAGGACTGAGTGAATGCATTGATAACGTTACCACTCTCTCTCCATTGGTTTTGGGCATGGCACTTCTACTCACACTTACACAGCCACCGTAGAGGCAGAAGAGGCACGAGGTATGCAAGTCATTTCCAATCTCTCCTCTCATGTGTCATGTTTATCTGACTGTGGATGCTTCTAATGGCTTGCTGTTCAGATCACACCCACTGTTTCTGTCTTGTCTCAATGTCTGTGTGTGTGTGTGTGTGTGTGTGGTCAAGCATTGTTCGCTCATCCCATGCGCCCTAGCTGCCTGTTTGGAAAGTCTGCCATCTCTCCTCAGTTTGCATATCTGGCCAGAATGTGTGCGAGTGTCCTGATGGCTTCCTACCTGCTCACTTTGTATGCACACAATCCTAAATCAAAATCCCACCCCTGTTCTATCATGTGGGGAGGCATGTCAGACTTACTATGGGACAATGGACGAATGCTAACAAGGCTGCTACTCATGCTAACCATGCTAGTCAGCTAGTAATGGACCTTGTATACAGTATGTGTGCTAGCGTGGCTGAGTGTCTGGGCTAGCCTCCCTGTAACCTTGTGCGTGTCCTCGCAGCCATCCAGGGCTTTAACCCCCAGCACAAGATCCAGAGCTTCGAGGAGGCCCGGGGCCTGGACCGCATCAACGAGCGGATGCCCCCCCGTCGGGACAGCAAGCAGTACGAGGCCACGGCCTCCCTCAACAACCTGCCAGCCAGCGGCGCGCCGCCGCCGGACAAGAATGGCACCAACGCACAGGCTTAGGTGGCAGCCGCCCACCCTCCCTCTCTTCTGCCCCGTTCCCCTCCCCTCCTCTCTCCTCTCCTCCCCTCCCTAGGCCTTGCTCTCTCTTTGCTGCTCTCCGCCTTTCTCCTTCAACTGGCTCGCTGTCCTCCATCCGGGTAGGACCTGGAGGACGTGAGGCTTTCAGTCTGGCCAGCTCTTCACCCAGCCTATTTATTTTCTCCTCCATAAAAGCTGTAATGTCATAGTTAAGACTGAACCTGAGCAAGTGGTGCAGGATTTAAAAAAGGCAAAAACGAAGAAAAAAAAAGGATCTTAATTGTACTTTATTCATGGACTTTGCTCAAGGCAATCGCTGCCGAATTCAGATGGAGGCAAATTCATTTTGTAATTAGGAGTTGGTAATTGGGACAATGTTCACAACACCTTTTTATCAACTCTAGTTGTGTGTGCTGGGCTTTTGGCATGCTAATGTTGAGCAACAGAGTAAAGCTCTTGAATAGAGATGAGCGAGAGAAAAAAAAACTGTAATTGGGTTCCCTGTTGCATAAAATCCACCATTTCTTATGCCAATGATAGTGTAACTGAGCTCCCAGGAGCAAGTATTGACATTTATATTATATATGTACATTATAATAATTGTTCCCTCTTTTCAATGTGATGTTGAAGTTTTAATTCTTTATATTTTTTTTATTGCAATTTGCAATACATAGAATTAGGCATTATCCCCAAAATTGAAATGGGGAAGAGGGCAGCAGGAAGATCATAATGCAGAAGTGAATGGGTAGAAAGATGTTAGAGGAGGGAATGAAATGCAAGGAGAGTTTTACCTGGACTTAACTTTCCCAACTCTAGCGAGTATTTGTGACCAACATCTGAACAAACATTTCCGTTTAGAGTTCTGGTAATATCTGCTGTTAAGTCTCCTTGAAATTTGGCCTGGGTAAAAATAAAACTTACAAAACAACTTGTATAAAATGTTTTTTTTTTTTATTTGTATCTATCATTTGGTCAGAAATGGTCTGGGGAGAAAATGAGGTCCAGTTTTCCATTAACGGGTTGATTTGTAAAGGCTTTACCTAATCATGATTGTGGCAACTTGTGCTACCTGAATACAAGAATCTGGTTCCTAAGGCCTGTCTAGACACAAACCCAACAACCTGTCTCTCTGTGATTGAGGCTGCCCACCAGTATGAGCAGACCCATCTGGGCACAAGAAGTTCATACAGCGCCAGTGGATCATGGCCCGGAGAGAGACAGCCCAGTATTCTAATTGCAGAAGGCCTGCTTGCTGTCAAGTGTATGCATTGGCCAAAGAGAAACGTACGTAAAACTGAGCAGGTGAGATAATGGCTGTAGACGCCGGTGGCTACATTCTGTCTGCTGGGACAGTTCAGTGCCGCTGTTATCTGCTTTGAAAAGTGCTTGTTATTGCAGATGTGAGGTGTTTGTTTTTAGGTGTTGGTCTGGGTGCGATTGAAGTGGGGTGGTCCCAGGGCGGTCAAAGTGAGGCCTCATTTAATTTCTGACAGACATATCTGGCAGAATACACAGAAATGGATAATCAAGATCTTTCTAGCTAAATTTGAAACTGAATAACAAGTACCTGTACTGCAGGGCCTTGCATTTATGTAGATGTTTCACTCCATTCAATAATAAAGACAAATGTAAAAGCACCTGTGTCTATTGAATTGGACTTAAGAGTTTTTTCCTGTGATGCCAGTCAGGGAATCAAGGGCTTGTGTGGGAGGCATTCCATTCTTTACGCAGGCAGCCCACAGGCCTGAACATCGCCAAGCAGTTATTTTATGTCAACTATGTTGCTTAGCAACACGAAGCCTACACTATTTTTTTGTGCTTTTTTTTGCTGTTACCTTGAACAGGGACATACAATTAACTGTTCTCAGCTTGTTAGGGCTTGGCTCATCCCACACATTTGCATACTATGTAAATATCACTGCACTGTGACCTAATGATACCAGTTGAGAAAAGTCCAACTATCGGAATCAAACATACCGAATTGTACAACATGGTATGCACATTTGTGAAAACTGGTTCGACATAAATCATGACTCTAAACTAGCCTCGTGTTAAAATGGTGTAGGCTAGTCCAGAGGTCTTTAACGGGGTCCTGAGAGGTACTGCAGGTGGCCCTCCAAATTATTTGATCCCAAACTTATTTTCTTCCAAAAGTTATGTCATATAAATGTCACATATACAGGAACATAAATACATTACCTGTGCTATATTAATCTGTCAATACTTGTTTTGATGGCTTATAGTGTCTTCTTCACAGCACTTAGGCATGGGACGATATGAAACATTTATCTCACTATCCTGGACAAAATTATTGCAATAAACTATTATTTTAAAATGGCACTAAAACATACTGGCATCACTTTATCTTAAATTTTCTTAAGAAACAATCATTTCTGTTGTCATGACACACATGCTTATATTTTGTGTGATTCATTTAGTTTAGAAACCAGTATTTTAACACATTTGATTAACACATTTTTATGTGGGGGACACAATGGGCAAGCCGAGCCTTAATTCAGCCATAGTGGTTATTGACTGAAGAGATGCAGTCTAATAAATAAGTTAGTATGTATCAATTGGACAGTACAAGTGAGCTAGACAGCTTTTGTCAAGTCACTTGCGAAAAGATGAATATTTCTGATAATGGACATTCACCACGATACAATTATCGTCAGTATTTTTATCACGATACATGATAATTACATATATCGTCCTATAGCACTATATTGGCAGCTCTAAACATGTTGGCTCGGCAAATACATGATACCATTGAAACCTTGGCCAGAAACCCTGCCTGAAAAACGTTGAAGACAACTGGGATAGACTATTGTAAATGTGTGTTTTGCATGTAAAACAATGGTGCAGCCTATGACTTTTTTATATGCCACAATGTAAGTCGGGTATTATTTGAGTACAAGGCCTAAGTTTACTCTACAACACACAAACCACTGTGTTGTTAAAATTTGCAGATCTGAGGACTAGATTGATTTTATAAAATGTCATACCTGAGCCGGCCGCAAGTGCATGTGACCCCTATAGTGTGACCCACAATGCCCTTTGCATTATGTGGACGAAATGCCTTTCGTCCCTTACAAAATACACTGTAAGGTACGAAATGCATTTCGTCACTTAGTGAATCACGTAATGCATTGGTATAATATGATGTGCACGAAATGCATTTTTCACTTCGACTCAATGATAATCACAGTTGAAATAATATTAATGACCAGCAGGTGGCAATGTTGCTTAAATCAGCGACGTCTCATTGTTGGAGCAGGCTATCCTCGTGATACTAACCTGATCTCGCGATAATTAGTTAAACGTATACATAATAATAATAAATAAATAATACATTTTATTATAAAATGTATTATATGAAAAGTTATTATATTATTATGGAATAGGGACATTTTTATTTTTTCTAGGATTTGCAGTGGTTTATGAGTATTCCTTCAGCCTTAAAATAAGTTACGTGCAGTCCTGTAACTTTTTTTTTATATTTATTTTTGTGTCAAAATGAATGAATGAATATTCTCGTAGCTTGTTGGCTTGGTTTCTGGCTGAAAAGTATTTTTGGATTTTAAGGTCAAAGGTGGATTTCAAGCGTTGTAGGTGGTGAGACTAGCCATGAGTTAATGGCTATTTGTATTTATACAAATTGATCCTTTCGTCCACAAAATGCAAACTACATCTGCCAATTCCGTGCAAGAAAGTACATGCTGCATAAATATTTCGTGGACGTAATGCAAACGCGTTTGTTTTTCGTGGACAAAAGGCGTTACAGTGCTATATGATTTCTTAATACATTTATTCATTTTGTAATAAGGCATTTTGTCCACGAAAAAGGGTGTTTTACACTTGGCGCCCCATATGTATCTAGAACTACATTTCTGAGTAGCGCAGTGGTAGTAGTGCGGTAGCGTCCACAGAAGCTACATTTTCCCAAGCATTTCGGAATCTACAGCTCAAGCTTAAGTCTGATACAACTGCTAAGAAACAGTATGTGACGCAATCACATACACGGACCTAGGCTACATGTGAAGCCGACAGAAGCACCTCCGTATGACAGTGATGCCGTAGAGACGTAGGTCTACCAATCACTGCGCTGATGCCTGAGGCTTTGATGCAGGGGATTGAGGGGGAATAAAGACAAGACTGAATTTACGTGATAGAAAGAACAGTGAGAGCAGAGAACACATCTTATTGTTTAATAAACAGTTGAACTTTTGCCGTTTGTTTGACTTACACTTTCGAATGTTGGTACAATAAAATGTAGGAAAACAATAGCTTAAATGTAGTTAACTAACTTTGCCGTGTTGCTGTAGTTGTAGTCTGGAAAGCCTCGGAAACAATTAGCATTTTTTCATATATATTTTTATCAATCAGCGTTGTGTTTATAGCTATATGGGAGTGGTTTAGGTGTGCCGACCATTGTTCCGACAGTGAAGGCGACCAGATGGTTCATCCAATCAACTGCCAAATATTTATTTGAAAGTACAGCCATTCACAAACTGTTTCAATGTACGGCTCCCCAGATGAAATTCCTCTGGCTTGTCAGGTTATAACATTTAGCCCACTTTTTCTTGGTGAACCTTATTTTATTACTTGCTAAATTT
>JAODTR010004570.1:0-11973 GCA_025399935.1 Amblyopsis rosae | reverse complement strand
AGGGAAGTTTGGGGTCCCCTGCTGGAGCTGCTGCCCCCGCGACCCGACTCTGGATAAGCGGATGAGGATGGATGAATATCACAATATCACATTTTATCAATATCATGTACCCCTAATGTAAACCCTCTCCTCTTCCCCTAAACTGAAATGAATACACTCAAATGTAGGCTACTTTATCTCATACTCGGGCAGTGTGCGTGTGTGTGCGATAATTAGTGCCTCTAGTGTGCCGTTTGTTTGGAAACTCAGCCGTTCAGAGAGGAACGTGTAATCGCGCTGCGCTAACAGCCGTTGCAAAATTCCCGGGGTAGCTCTTGGCAGCTGCTAGCGGGCTTAGCATCAGCTTGTCATTTTTATAGCATCTGCATAGCATCTGCAGACATCTGCACTATACAACGCATAGGATGTGTGCTCTGTGGACGGGCAGTGTGTTGTGTGTGTGTGTGCGTGTGTGTTTGTGTGTGTGTGTACGCAATGCTTACATGTGTTGAACGGCGCAAACGCATTTGCCTGAAGCTTCCATGCAGTCGTTTAGTAACGCAGGGCAGGGTTACACACGGGGTGTTTACTGATGTGCTGTGTGAGGGTTGGGGAAACTTGTTGCTCCGTTAAAGGCCTAATGAATTTCTGCAGTGCTGTCGTGACTTGAAAGCTCATCTCCAGGTGAGCAGTGTGCTTCCTTCCACTCGGTGACGGAATTCCAGATGTTGGCCTGAGGCTGGATGCATACCTATTCCGAGCATCTTGCCAAAATTGGGTCTAGGTTGGTCAAAAATAGGATTCAACATTGTTAATGGGGTTAGAAGCATTCAACAATGAGATGTATAAAAAGAGGATACTGATCGCTGATGAGCCAAAATGTTATGTACAGTACACACACACATAACAGCGACATGGCCTGGGATATATTAGACGAGGTAAGCAGACAATCAGTTCTCCTAAATGGTGGATGTGGGAGAAATGGCTGTAGTAAATACCTGAGCCACTTTGACAAACCGGGCTAAATCATAGTGACCACCAGACTAGTGAGTCAGAGGGTCTCTGAACCAACAGGACTTGTACAGGGTCTCCCAGTCACCAGTGGTGAGTCCTACCTAGTGGTGGTACAAGCAGGGATGAAACCAACAGGCCGAAGGGCTACTAGTCTCACTTTAGTATATGAAGATTATGGAGGGCTGTCATAGCACGCTGCTACATATGTGGAGTGCCCATGCTAACCCATTATGGCCACATGTGTGGGGGGATACTGATGTAGGGCTTTATTTTTTTTTGACTGAACTGCATGTATACCTGTGCAAATAAAATGTGCATACAAACGTATAAAATGAACATGCTACTATGACTTGATAAGTCATGTTGGTAAACAAAGGTTTTTAGGTTATTTTGTAGCTTGAAGACAACAGTTTGAAACTGGCTGGCACTGTAAGAGAGTTAAGAGCCTTGGTTTGCTTTGGATTTTGCATAATACTGTGTGACTCTGGTTACTTAACATAATTTCATCGTGTGTGGTATTATTATACCATCAGACCATTACCTGGTGAATACCACCTGTGTTTTACAAGTATCTTTAGGTGGTGGGGTGGGGTTGCAGGCTGGAAGGTGAATGGGCTAACATCTAGGTCTAGATATGTTATTCTCTTGCACCTCTTCCATGTCTCATGCCAGGAAAACGTTTCTGTCCTCTGTTCCTCAACTAGCACGCCTTTCATATTATGATCGAGGTAAGGTCAACTCTAAACCAGCTGTTGAAAGTTCACCAGAGATATTTGTCATTTTAGTTTGTTTGGTGATTTATTATTTCTCCCCGTGAGGTTGTGATTTAGCATTTTTCTTGTCACTTATGTTATCCCAAGTAGGCCTGTCACGATAATTACATTATCTACTTATTGTGCGATATGTATATGGACATAACCTCTATCCTTTTTCTCACCGCGATAATGATGTATTTACACGTGTGTTGCTGACATTGACAGTTAAAGTGCTCAGCTGCTCCTGTGCTCTTGTCTGACTGCTCGCAGGCAGCGCCACACACACACACACACAGGGCAGAGAGTGACAGGTAATACGCGCTCCTCAAGGCCAATGGGTATTTTATTGTTTAGATAAAGATGTTTTTCCCGGCGACTGCTTAATTCCAGCCAACTACGTTTAGAAAAATAAATGCGAAAATAAAGTACAAATTACATTTGTTCTTTTCGCTTCAAGGTTTGTAGCCTACTTTGCCAAACAATGAAACTAATAATGAATTTCACACGACAATAGCGGAACAGAGGTTTTGGAACAGAATTGGCAAACTGTTTTCCGTTTGCTTTGAGTTTGCCGCAAACTGTTTGAAGAGGTAGATTTCAGCACCCATTGATGCTGGATGTTTAAATCTAATATGTTTTGAATGTTTACACAAATGTTCAAAATTCAAGTTCAAAGCAAACATTCGCCACGTTTTACAATTCTGAACATCTATATAATTCTGCTGCTGGTAAAAAAATTCTGCCGGTCTACAGAAAACATATTATCTCTGCAAACCTGACATGATTATAGTATGTTGACATTTAACCGTTTTCTTAATGATACAAATTTTAGGTTTGCTTTTAGGGGTTTAACGGTTCACCAAATCCATATATCTCGTTTTTAGAGCATCGTGGTATTATTATTCTGTCTTCCGTAACCGCGACACGAAACCATGGACGTTTGTATCATGGTTTCGGTCTCTGTTTCAAAACCGTTGCACCCCTATTCGCTTTACATGGCACACTACTTACCCACATACGGTAACAATCTCCTAACCAGCGTCCCTTTTATCCTAAAATGCTGGATGAAGTTACTGCACCTTATGGACAAAATCACCGTCGCTGGTGTAGGGGCACATCAGAACGTAATTCACAACCAACCTTTACCGCCACATTGTGTTGGATGCTTGTTTTGATGGCGCAATGTTTTGTAGCGACGATAGTATGCTACTATTTAAAGTTTCCTGCGTTTTAGATAAACTACCTCACTCACCTCATTCCACCATTGTCTTTTCTTGTATGCCGTTTAAATGACAATAGTATGGTTTTTCACGATTTATTTCTGGGACAATTAATCGGCCAACAAAAATCGTTATCGTGACAGGTCTATTCCCAAGCTTGAGCCTGCCCCACCTTTGTTTGTCTTTATTTTATTTGTCAAATCCACTATTTGTTCTTTGAGTTGTATGTGTGCACCTGGATAATTTTGTGATGCCCCCGAGATGGTGGTGTTGTGCACGGATGGCGTCTTATGTGTGGGTCTACTGTTCTGATTGGGGGTCATGGCTGGGTAATGCATGGACACACTGCTGGGGTGACTGGCCAATCAGAAGCCAGGTGGAGCATGAGCTGAATGAACGAATGTACTTTATGAGACTGCACGGGCGGATGGGAATGACGCACGCACACGCACTTACACTTATTTCTTATGGTCCACTGAGACTGCCCAGACATTACTCTCTCTAGCCAAGGTCACCCCATTCACGAGTCATTGAGAGGAGAAATGGCTCTCAGTAGTCTATAAAGTATCAATTAAATTATTTTGCCCTTTTGTGGAACAAAGGAGCCTCCTAACTGCAATAACCTCTCCATCCTACCCTAGAGCACGGGGAACGCCTGTAGCCGGAAACCCCCGCTGTTCGCCTCATGTAATGTACAGTACAGCTGCCTTCATATGACTGACAGCTGAGGCTGACCTTGACCTTGTCTGCAAGGCCCCTGTGAGACCCTGTGTGCTGTGCCTGTTGCTGCCGTCAACCTCTCCCCCACCCCCCACCCACCCCCCCACCCCTCGCTCCTGGCCTTTACCACCTAGCCAATAGACCCATCCCTGTTTAGTTGCCTGCATTTCCTTCCCACGCACCGTTCCTCCTGTCTCGTCTCCATGCTAGACTTGCACCTAGTGCCATCCACTGTTCAGACCCGGAGTCTCGCCAGTCTCTTGGGCGGGGACCGGGCCGGCAGGGGAGAGGCCCAAACACATGTGATGTATGCTACGCGCAAGCGCATACGTACCACTCGCCGAGCTCCTTGCTGCGGCCGGCCTCGCCCCAAAGTCAATGCGGTCGCGAACGTGCGTTGCTCTACGATTGAACGACGCATCTCGAGGTCATCTGTTTATTTGGACAACATGACTCATTGTGTTCTTTCTGCCGTGACAAGCATTAACAGAGGAAGCAGTTAATTTATTTTGCTTAAAGAAATGTTGAAGGTCATTGCGAATGGTGAGCGTTCGCAGCAGCCGAATGTCCAGATCGCTTTGCTCAGCGCCAGAGCAGGAAGGTAGCGTCTCCGCCACACATTGGAGCCTGCCCTCGAGCCATAAAACGGCAGAAAGGTCAGCTCTTAGCACAGCAAGCAATTCTTATCAGTCTGCCATCGTAAGCACTATCATCCTGCCTTTGTAGTTTTCCTCTCTAATTGAATCAAGGCAAAGGTCTGCCTTTAGTGCCCCTGCTATTAGCGTTTTTTTTTCTTTTTCTTTTAAATCACAGAGAGCGCACAATTCTGGTTTTGAAACCCAGTAGGTTAAAAGTGTGCCTGGTTTTTCCAAGAGGACAGAAGCAGGAGTGATCCAGAACGCCCCTAGAACTGAATATGATCCATATAGGGCTAATATGGCTGGCAGTGGCTCCATAGTTACCACCCACTGTCTCCTGCCTGTTTTGTACAAAGTAGGTCACCCAGGCCTCACCCAGCCTTCTCTCCATCAATCTCTCCATCCCACCGTCTCTCCCTAAATCTCTCCATCCCACCAGTCCTCTGCTCCCTCTGCACGCCAGAGACAGAGGTTTGTGATTAAGTTGAACTAGCTCAGGGCTCCGTAAGTCCCTTCCGTCAAAGCCTCGTTCATAGTGGATGTTAGCAACAGGTCTCAAGATTCCCTTTCCCACCCTCTCTCATGGGGGTTCATCAACCCCCGGAGCGGCCATTTTGACCAGCAAGCCCTCCTGCTAGCCAGTCAGCTAGCCAGTCAGCTAGGCAGTCAGCTAGCCAGTCAGGGACACGTGTACACGACACATCAACTGAAAGGCTCCTGGTCTGTCTGTGTCCTTCAACAGGACCCGGGCCCATTGCCACCCTCCCCCATCCTGGGCCAAAAGCCTCTACAGTTGCTGGAAATCAAGGCCAGGGGGCGCTTCGGCTGCGTGTGGAAGGCTCAGCTGCTTAACGATTACGTGGCTGTGAAAGTCATTCAGGTACGTAAGCGTGTTGGTTTGTGGGAATGTGCGGAATGCCCTTTTTGTTTTTTGTGTTTTTTCTTTTTTTCTTTTTGGGAAACACATGCAAATAGAGGGGAAATGGAAAAGTGGAGGACCTCTTCTTTAAAGCTCCAAGCCTTAATCCCCCAAGGCTAACTGACTAACCCTTTATCTTAGGCCAATCACCATCCACCAATCCCGTCGTGACCTCGATTGACCACCGGACGCATGCTGACATGACCGTTCGCTCCAAAGTGTGCACAACTCAAAGAGACTCAAAGGAGATTGAGATCATTTTACACTTTAACAAAAAAGCATTGGTTTAGCAGGACAGAATCAGATTGATTTAAAATAAACCCATATGTAGCTTAGCCTTTTCAGTCATATTGTAGGGGCAGTGGGACACATCAGTGGTTATAATTCACAACCAGCCACGGCGACAGTTGTCATGTTGCTGTCTTTGTATTGATGATGTACTTTGCTGGCGATGCATGATGCACATAAAAAGTAGCAACTTTGGTGAGAAATTAAAAATGTTACCATGTTCGGGCAGTTAATACTACCTTGTTTCGTGTCTCCCTTGTCGACTACTAATAATATGCCACACTTGCTTTCGGTTTAAGAAAAGGATTTAAGAAAAAGATGACGCTCAAATATTGGAAAATGTTAAATATTTGCTACTGTAATCTGCACAGGCTAAACCTGAAATGTGTTGGCTGGTGATCAGAAGATTTGTGGGGCAGATGCGTAGTCTGATGTCAATTTAACCAAATGCATGATGAATTGTTCCACATTTCTCGAATATCCAATTTTTCAAACGAGTTCTCAAAACAAACTTTCCTGTTGCACTATAAAGTTCCAGTGCCTGTTTCGGCACAACGGCTATATTTACATTGATCAGTGCACGTGTGCACCTCTAGAAATGAAACCAAGATGTCCAACCAGCCGTAGTAGGTTACAAATTTAACCTTTCAGCTTTCAAGTAAAAGATTCATCCATAAGGGAGAAAACGCTCATGTGTGCCTTTTGTTTACAACCGGCTAGTCGTCGGCCACTTGACTCACATCACTGCACCTTGGCGAGGGGTGGTGTCTGCTCCTTTTTGAGTTCTGAAAACCGGATTCGATTGGAATCGGTGTCCTGCTTCAGGACTGGTAGATTTCCCTCAGTGTAATCTGTCAAATTGACGGACGGCCTTCAGATTTTTCTGTCATTGTTAAAAATATTCAGTCAATGACCTCTGGATTGAGTATGTGTGTGAGTATGTCCGAGTCACATAATGCTGTCTTGATATGTCGGGCAGCTGTCCTGCTGCTGCTGAAGGTCTGTCCTGTAAATGACATGTATCACATGTGTCTTGGCGTCTCCAGGACAAGCAGTCATGGCAGAACGAGTATGAGATCTACAATCTGAGTGGAATGCGACACGAGAACCTGCTCCACTTCCTCGGTGCTGAGAAGAGAGGCACCAACATGGACATTGAGCTGTGGCTCATCACTGCCTACCACGAGAAGGTAATGCTCCACCTGCAGGCCACGTTGAGCATTACAGTCACCAAGCAAACTAATTGTGTTTTGTTGTTGTGATGTTGTTAGTGTTCACATCTGGATGATATTCTGTGCAAGTTTGAAAACAGTTTCAGTATGAGCAATATAGATGTGTGAGGGATGTGTTTTTGTGTGATATTTTGATGCTATGGTTTGAGTAATATATGACGAATATGGAAAGAGGAACACAGGAGCAGATCGTTGCAGCTGTTGTATGTGTCTTAAAGAGAAGTTCTATAAATACTCGCTCTGTGTTGAGCTGTTCTGCCCCCTGGTGGCAGCTCAATAATGCCTATAATTTTCAAAGTAACAAAATACTTTTGGAGAGCTCTCCTTTATTTCTAATGTTCACAATCAGTTATATTGCAAACAATGCCCAATAGCATTACAGGCATTGAAGATACAGTAAATAAATAGTCTTATACACTAGAAATATGTAATTATTGAAGTGGCAGCTTTGGCTGTGTGTCAAAAGCAACCAGTTTTTCAGTTGGGAGTTCCCAACTGATATGCAAAGCGAGGCAAATCATAGAAGCAGAGCGCGCTAAATCAGGATGCTTTTGCCAGGCTAGTGGCATGTTGAAACACTATTTTGTTGCTGGCTCACTCTATCACCGAGACACCTCAAATGTATGCAATATAGATATTGTGTAATCACTATATTCTAATTAGTAATGTTTGACATAATGTGTTATTTGTTTTCATATTCAATATTGGCTGTAGAGGAAACTGGCATAATTTGCAGTTCAGGCACCTGTCAGCATGCATTATGCCCCAACCAGAATCTTTGAATTTGACAATATCCTGAATGTTCAATATATGAACAATATTGCTTTTCATAGTCTGCTTTACACACTGTATCTGCCTCTCTCTGTCTCTCTCTGCCTGTGTGTGTGTGTGTGTGTGTGTGTGTTTGTTAGCTAGCTTTATTAGCATGACAGTTATTACAACAGTATTGCCAAAGCTAGAGGGCAGGTAGAGCTTCATTAAGAAGAACAATATTATAAACAGTAGGGTGGGAATCATCAGAGACCCCACCATACGATATTATCACAATACTTATGCCACATTACAATATTATTTCTTTTTTAATCATATTGTGATTTTCTGCGATATTTTGTGATTTATTACTTTTTCCAACTTAAAGATATTTTCCCAAATTAAATCGTTGTCAACATCGGTGTGTTCATCTCGCATAAATTGCAAAATGTGATTGTCAAGCTGACTAAGTGACATAAACATGTCATAAATATTGTATACACAAAGCTAAATTCTCATGTGCAATTTATATAATGAAATTGCGATACTTGGTGTCCGTGTATCGATACAGTATTGCTACGGGAAATATTGCGATACTATGCTGTGTCAATGTTTTTATTTTATTTTTTACTTATTTTTTCCCCTTCCCCCACCCCTAAAACAGTAGAGCAAATGGTCCCACAGTAATATAGTTATCTGGTAATAACCCCATAGGTAATGACAATAAGAACAATAGCAGTATGTATATCATAAAGGACAGGGTAACATCTATAAAAATAATCTGGATAACAACAAAAAAGAGGAACATTTATATTTATCTTATTTTATTAAATCAAAAATTAACATATACTAACAATAACATGAATGAATAACCCCTCTCTGTCTCTCCTTCCCTTCTCTTCCTCAGGGGTCTCTGACTGACTACCTGAAGGCCAATGTAGTGTCATGGAACGAGCTTTGTCACATATCTCAGACAATGGCTCGCGGGCTGGCCTACCTCCACGAGGACATCCCTGGCCTGAAGGATGGCCACAAGCCTGCCATCGCACACAGGTAAACACCATGACTCACCCAGACATCCTGCTGCTCATCACTCCACCTCCTGTACTGAACTGTGTACTGCAGTGTGACACATTTCTCAAGAGGGCTGACTTGTCGTTCCTCACAGGGATATAAAAAGTAAAAATATTCTGCTGAAGGCCAACCTCACCGCTTGTATTGCCGACTTGGGTCTGGCCCTGAGGTTTGAGGCGGGCAAATCTGCCGGTGACACCCACGGACAGGTGAGCTAGCCTCATCGCGCTGCAGCTGAACTCAAACACATGCGTACGTCCATTCTGTAGTGTGGTGTACTTCATTTCCCGCCAATAACTTAAAGCCACCTTTTTGTTTAGGTGACACAAATATGCAAGCGATGCTATTTATGTAAACTAGAGGCATAACCGAAAGCAAACAGACTTGTTTTTATGCCCCATACACACCCATATACTTTAACAATGCTCTTATCAGAGATGGACAAAAGATAAACTGTAAAACTCTATGGACTTGAGTTTCACACTTCATTGTATGTCATAAACAATTCTTCAGTTAATGAAGACAATCGATGCCACTAACTCATTCTTCTGTTGTTTCTTATTGCTCCAGGTTGGAACCAGAAGGTATATGGCCCCTGAGGTTCTGGAGGGGGCCATCAATTTCCAGCGTGATTCTTTCCTCAGGATAGACATGTACGCCTTGGGCCTGGTGCTGTGGGAGCTGGCATCGCGCTGCAAGGCAGCCGATGGTAAGAGCCCTACAATAATACAGTAACACTGTAAACTCGGTGCTAGTGTTCACTGTTGAGCGGTCATTTAAAACGCCATCCTTCCAAAATCATTTCACAGTGTTTGGTGCGTGTGCCTATTGTGTTATGTTGACCTTTTTGATAGAACCATATATGGTTGGGACAGACTTGTATGGATTTTGGCTGTCTGGTTTTACAGAACAGTATTGTACAGGCTTTGCCCTAGGTCATTATATTGGACCATTCTTCCAGTTGACCTCTTTGAACTTTTTTATTTTAAGTGATTGGGGAAAGTTCAAGTCCCTGTCAAACACAAGTGTCAAGTATGGTTGGGTATCGATAACCGATTCCAAGCTGGAACCGGCTCCCACATCCATTCCTAACCCACATCCATAAGATCAACTTTGTATATTTGACGAAGGCGTGCACAACAAACGAAGGGAGAACTGACGAGACACATATTTGAAGCGTTCGTTTCTTGTTTCTTTCCTAACTTACATCCATTAGATCAACTTCCCTATATATGACAAAAGCGTGCACAACTAACCATAACAAAATCACACAAATCCTCTGCTCTATCGGTAGTGGAGCCGAATGTGCCGTGTAGAACACAGGCATAATAACCAGCTAGAGCTAAAGTCATGCTAAAACAATATAAGTTTCTTCTTTTTTTTTGTGTTTTACAATGCTGCTGGTCTAAAAATAGATTGTATTTTGTTTTTACGTTTTGTTAGCCTTAGTGAAACTAAAAACTAAAGGCAATGCATGTACAATTGCCCAGGTCATTACATGATCATAAACTGTTTATCAGAAGAAAGACATTCACAAAATGAAGATGAGAATTCTACAGTTTGGAGTAAATTCTAAATGGGAAAAGAGAAGGTGAGTAAACAAGATGAATAGCCTACTGTAACATATTTACATACAATACCAGCTTTGGTGCACCTATAGCCTAAATGTCATTTATAGTGTCCTTGAGTTCAAACCATCTGTTAAACATGTGATTTGTTAATTTACTCAGCTTTGTAAACTGTTCTTATATAGTTCTATGCTGTACACGTACAGCATGTAATTATAATTAAATGCATTAACACCAATCCACATATAAAAAGGCTATTCTACATGGTCATTGCTGCTACCTGCCTCCTTGGGGAAGTTTAGTCCTTGTCTTGTTTAGTGCTTATAAGACAAAAAATATAAAACATAAATGGGGAAAAAAGAAACCTTCCTGAAACCTGTAAGTGACATCAACATTGACATTTGACTGATTATAGTCTAATCAAATGTAAAAAATGTCCCTCTTGAAATATGTTGTATTTCTTCTCCCAAAAATATTTGAATCGGAACCGAGATTCGATATGCAGAATCGGAATTAGAACCGGAATCGATTACATTTAAACTATACCAAACCCTACCACTAAGTGGGTATGTTTTGACATTCCATGAGTTCTGATAATGCCATTGAGATGCTTTGCTGCAATTAAGTTTGCTTTACTGGTGCCATGGATTACACATGGATTATCTTCTTTTTTTTTTTTATAATACAGCATAAATGTATAATTTACTGTCAGGTGGGTTTATTATTTTAATTACTATTAGCCACCTAGAGGGCAATATTAGACTGCAGGCACATTTATTATGTGGATACATTTATTTTAGCTCTTGCATTGCGGTGTTGAATACAGTTATTTATATAATTATATTTATGTAAATGTGCACTATACATGTGTAGGCTATTAAATAAAATAGCTAGCTAGCCTGTAGTCAAGCATTCCATGTTGTTTGGCAACACGGTTTTGTTATGAAAATAAGAAGGAATTTAGTTTGTAGTGCCAATTAACCTACAACATATCTAATTACACAAATACATAGCCTAGTATTAAAAAATAATGATTGCAAAGTCATGCTGTTGTACGTCAATCAGTTAGGCATTATCCACTGCTGAAATAGCTGTGCCAATATTGGCCGATCAACAGCACTCCCCCTCGTGTGCCATTGCTTTAATATTCCCATACTGAACAAAACTATACAAATAAGACAATATAAAACCCTAATGCACTACAAAGCTACTCATTACATCTCATTACGTCTAAGATGCTGTAGTGTGCTGTTGTAATGCTGTGCATGTGTAAGGTTTATTGACAGCTCTGCTCATGTCTGCCCAGGCCCAGTAGATGAATACATGCTTCCGTTTGAGGAGGAAGTGGGCCAGCATCCCTCCCTTGAAGACATGCAGGAGGTTGTGGTCCACAAGAAACTCCGACCCGGACTCAGGGAGTGCTGGCAGAAACACTCAGTGAGTCACAATTGGTACAAAATAAAATAAAAGCTAAACACCAGGCAAGATAAGATGGCACTGTAAAAGAAAAGTGCAGTGTTAAGCTTTTTTACTGTAGTAAAACCTTAGGTTGTACTTTAAGTTAAAAGATTAAATAAAAACAGGAAAAAACGATTTTGGGAAAATATCGAATTGTGATTATTGTGACAAATATTGCTATTGCAATTTCATTTGCAATTTATTTCGTTTTTATTTTTTATTTTCATTTTCAGTCCAGCTTAAGTTCAATATTCAGTGCGTAATATACTTAAAATGTGATAGTAGAGCATTACTACATGAGCTAATGAGACCAAAGTTGAATTGCTCTATATCCTAATGCAAAAATGAGAACTATAGC
>JAODTR010004569.1:0-10000 GCA_025399935.1 Amblyopsis rosae | reverse complement strand
GCCTTAGTACTGCTGGCTGTTGAAAGCTGTCGTCACATTTAAACCAGACAAATGTATAAAGTTACTTTCATTTTTAACAACTTCGTTTTTCTGCTGGCCCTAGAAAGCCTCGCCCTGAAGCATGTCTGGTCACATAGTGGGGGGATTGGACCTTGGATGCATACTTTGATGAGCATTTATGGAATTTTCATCTGACAATAGTGCTATTTAGACTCAACACAAATACGTGGGACAGTGGCCTGGTCTGGGAAAGCATGCAGTCATTCCTTTGTCATACATCCATATGTATGACAAAGGAAGAGCCTTAAGAACATTAGAGAATTAAAAACATTCTCTTCTACCGTACCTGGCTGGAACCCTGGATCAGAGAACTGGGAACGTGGTGGAGAATCCTCCCGATCGATTGGAGACAACTGTCTGTCTATTTTGTCTGTGCTGTCCTTTAGTTATATTCCTCCATTCTGTCAGCAAGGAACATGCACAGAGGCTGCTGTCTCACTCAGCACAACAGCACACACAAAAAGAAGAAGGAAAAAAAGTTATTTGGCTTCTTTTCCTCTGGATGATGTCACATCCTGACTTTGTCTCGTAGGCTGCCTGCTGCAGCTATCTGCGTGTGTGAGTATGTGTGTGTCTGTGCCTTTATGTGGGTGTGTGTATGGAAGAGGATGCGCTTCCAGAGCACAGTGCCTCTCTTCTTTCCAATCCAGTAATTTGGTTCCTCTTTCCTTTCTTTCTTCTTGACCTCCTCCAGTCGGCCCACCAAGCCGGCCCACTGGGGAAGCTCTGGATCTCACCCGAGGCAGCCCACTCTGCTCACAGACACGTTTGGCAGTTATCTCTCAATAACATGACATTTAAATTCCTTTGTAAAACACTGAGGTTTAACCCAGCACTGCTACCCTTGTGTGGTCACAAGGACCAAGCAGTATAATCTGCTCAATCTCAAGCCATGTGGCCACAAATTGTCCATCTTCCGCTTTGAAAATAAGATCACATCTGCTCTGAACTCATTTATAGCAAATGTCCACTAGAGGTCGACTGGACCAAGAAGTTGATGGAATAAATTGAGGAGTGCAAAGTAATTTTAGTCAGTAAAAAATAAATATGGTAAAAATATAGTAAAACTTTTTAATATGTTTATTATGAACACTGAAATTTGTAGAATTCCTTCAGATTTGCAGAAAATTCAGACACAACAATTCCCTTTAGCTTTATGCAGTGCATAATAACTGTTATAGCCAGTTAGTGCAAGAAGGTGGAAGAGCCCACAATCTTGGCTATAGGGGGGAACCAAATACGCGGCAGATGTTAACTCTCTTCAATGTGACAAGTGGGATTTGTGAGTTCCTAAAGGTCCTAAAGCTATAGTCTGGTGCAACCAATACCTCATTCCAGATAGACAGTTTAAGGTACGCCCGTACTTGCTATGTGCTCAGGAAGCTGTCAGATGTGGTGGAGAAAGAAGAATGCAACCATGAAAGATAGATAGGCACCAGCATATTTATTTCTTCAGGCAGGGCCAGACTACAGACACGGCCAACAGCAGCAACAGCAGCACCCAAGCCCTTGACATCAGAAGTGGAATGGAGAATGGAGGTGGATTTGAGCAGGCATCTCCTTTTCACAGTATTACATTGTGTGCTGTGGGCTCTGGCCAAGGAAGCAGTGGAGCTCATGTGCCTTGTTGGAGGCAGCCCACTGAACACACAGACCTGGTCAGGGAATGCCGGGGAAGGTGGATGGGACGTGAAGCGGTGCCCAGTGGATGTGGGTGCCAGAGCATTGATGGGAGGCTTAACAGCACACCTAAGGCCACCAGGGAGTGTCAGAGAAGGCAAGCTTATGGTGAGACAAAGCATGGTGAAGGTGTGACTTGTGGTATCTTACACACAGCATGTGGAGTGAACTGCCAGGCATGCAGAACATCTACACCAAGACGTAGGCATCTTGAATGCCACCTATAAACCACTTAATAAATAGTCATCAACCTTCAGTTGTTCATACATTTTTCTTGTATATTTTACATTTATTTTATATTACATGTAAATATTATGCACATAATGTATAGCTTAGCTTTTTGTCTTTCGTATATTTGCAGACGTGTGCCTTAAACAATTATGTATGATACAATACAACCAAACATTTCATTACCATGTCAATATTAATTGCTGCTGCATAATGTGTACTTGACAAATAAATATTAACCAAACATTATGCATTATACTATACAGTATATTATTATACTGTATAATATATATTATATGAAAATTATATAATATAGCTATATACTGCATATACTGTTTACATCAGATAGAGAAGGTCGGACAAAAGTAATCATGGCTTGCCAGTCAGTGTTAACTTTTTAGCACCCATAGGCCTAAATGGAGTGTTAGCACAATCTTATCTGGAATATGTAGGTTATTCATCGTACTGTAGCTTACTGTATGATCATAGGCAGTAGGCCTACAGTAATTGTGTCTATTATTTAGGCTATCATAGAGATGTTTGTCCTTATAACTGTCATAGCCAACTTTTTAATAACAAATACATTTCCTAGTAGTACAACTTTTAGGCTACTAATAAATCACTTAGATGGCACACCTCAAATGTGTTTTATGGTTACACTGACATTATTATAGTAGCATATGCTTATTATGGTTGAATTATGAATTACATAATTTGAGTTCAGGGTGACTCCACCTTTGAGCTCCACCAGGGATGGGCTCGGCTGGGCTATGGGCCAGGCCACAGGGCAAGGCAGGAAGACTTGAAAATCGCACGGTTGAGGAAGTAGAAAAGTGAGTAACGCGTCTTTATCGTTCTCTCGACAATCCTCGCCATTTTGTTTCAGGTGAGCAATTTTGAAGGGCAAAAGTATATTAAACTATAAATTATTCATTTTGTTGTGCCAGGTGTATTTCGTGCGGTTTGGGTGCGTCTTTGAAATTGCTTTAGCGGGATATGATGTGACTGAATGAAGAGACAAGTGAATTGTAACTACGGTGAACCGTTGGGTGTTCCGGTTCAGTCACATGAACGACTATCTCATCAAAAAACATAATTAGATGGTGACTGGCTTTTTATGGCTTCAGACTTAGTTTGGTGATGTAAAACGTTGCCTCTGCGCGTGCGATTATTTATTTAATGTCAATCTGGTTAATCAGGTGAGGTCATGAACACAAATACACGGCTGGTGAGTGTGGGGTAACCTATTTTGAAAATAGTAGCAGTGCGTGTTTGAATTGATTTTAACTGAATATGAACATCACTGATAGCTGTAGACAATATGCTGACATGATTTCTGTGGCCCACCTTATAACCTACATGTTAATTTGTAGGCCCTAGTTTGTAGCCTCAGTTACGGAACTATAGTTTAATCATCAGTAACAGCTTGATGATAGTCCCATACGTCAGATTCTGGAACTCTATTTTGTATGCTATAGTTGTAATAGTCTTTTACTTTGGCATTATTGATGCATTTGTTCCCCAATTGTCACAGTGGAGTAAGCAATGTCTGCCACATCTAAAAAGTTGTAGCGATGAAACTATAAGCCAAACTACAAACAACTCAAGGTCACCAGTCCAGTGGTTTGACTTTCCATAAAGCAAACATGAAAGTATTCAGTGTTATCAGATGAGCTGGCAAAAGGAGAAGTTGTGCAGTAGGCCTAGTGGCCTACACCTGTTCGACTACAAGGGAACGCTCACTTTTTAGCCTTTCAGGGGGATATCTATCTAGTTGAAATGCCTACAATATGCTTATCAATTGCTTTCACTGACCACTTAACCACTTAACGTAAATAAAGTTTTAGGCTTTTACCACAAAGAGCTTTGATAAACATGCATTCCCTGTTCTGTGTGGAGAAAGAGAGCTTAATTCTCTCAAAATTAGCCACAGTGCCACTGATTAGAAACCAGAGAGAATTGTGTCAGAGGTAGACTGTGACATACTCTGTCACATGACAATGCAGGATAATGGAACTGCTTTAATGAATATAAAATAGTTTATGTGAAATTGTTAATAAATTGGCATGCTTTTTTTCCAATATGGGATGCTATATCATGTTTGCAGTGCATTTCTAATGTGTGGGGAAGAGCTTGTGAGGGGAAAAATGTGTTTATATCACTCATAGTGCACAACCTCATTTTCAAAGCAACTAAGTTGCAAAAACCATCTTCTAGCACTTCTGCATTATCCTACTTTATTGTGAACGAAAACAGTCTTATGTTATAGCATGCTTATTACTTTGGTTAACTTTAAAAATGTTAGCTAAAATGTTTCTTCGCCGCCATTGTTGACAGCGTTGCTATCATATGTCCCGCCCCCTCCTCTATTTTAATTGGCCAACAAGAGAGAAGTGACATTGATGAGCTGTTCCAAAAGTTGTATTGTTTTCAAATAATACAAATGGGAGCGCAGTGCAAAGAACCTCCTAGGCTGTGGGCCCTATGTAAAGGCCCTGGCATATTTTCCAAGTGCGAAACGCAGAGGTCCGTGCACTGTGCGTGACGTAATATCATCACGTATACATAAGGCTGGGTGATAAAACGATACGATAACAATAATTATTGGGATATAATTTTCCTTGATAAAATGTTCAATAAATGTTTGTTTTAATTAATTTGAATTACGAACAAAGCACAAACTGCCAAATGCCAATCGTGTCTAGTAGGGTTGGGTACCGGAATCTGTACTTTTAAGACTACTGACCAAATTCTGTCTGTAATACAGAGTACCGATTGAGGTAAAATCAATCTGTACCAGATTTCGATACCTTAGTATCGAAACAGTATGGTAAAGAGAGAAATGTGAGCAAGATTACATCCTCCCTCCCTGCACAACCTGCAGCTTGTTCAATGTTCAACACAATCACAGGTACGGCGAGCCAAAGGCAATCACAGGTTTACATTTTAACTGTACTTTTTGTACAACTTTTGTTGTTCATAAAGGGTTAGGTTTATCCAGCACTGACAGGAGTCTGGATAAGAAATGTAAATTAAGTTCTGGCCTATTTATAGATTGCAAAATTTTTTATAAATACCGTTGTCTAGGCTATAGGAGTTTCCAGTCTCGAATCTTCATGCTCAAGGGATAAATACCTTTTTACTTTACCATGTTGCGCATCTATTTATCATTCTGGATGTGAATATACGTGATCCCATCAAGGGGACCCAATCCACGGCTAAATGTCACTATTGAAAGTGTGCCATGCTAACGTAAACTACTGTATTCTGCTTCGGAGAAAGTAGTTGAAATTCATACTACCGTGCTAGTAGGCTACTAGCAGGGTAGGGGGGATTCGGGAAAACTGAGAGAGGCACAGTTCAATGATTTTTATCCTTTTTCTTTAGGCATTTTAAGCATGTTAGACGTAGGTAACGGTAGCCTACCTCATGTCATAATGTGCGATGAGCACCAAAGGGAAATTTATACATCGCCATGACCGCTCTACACCCAAGGGTTACTTTCAGTAAAGGTTCCAGTGATCCAGTCCAAGAAAATGCACATCTTTTGTTATTTTTTACCATGCTGTTCCTCCGTACTATTAAATGTTCTGACAAAATGCTTTCTGTTTACACCGGCATGTGCAATATTTTTAAGAAATTTTAAATTATATGACTGGATGAAAATGTTTTTTTTTTTCTTACAAATCAGTCTTTTATTAATAATGTATTCACACTACTGATGAATGGGCTCTGTAGTCTCTAGCTTTAGTATGACAGGATAAATGAGAAATAGGCAGAAATTACTACTGTCCTTGACTTTTTATGAATTGTTGATAACATAACTATAGAGAGCCAATTACAGAGCTATACAGTAAGTTACAGTACTATAATTGAGAATTACTCTAGGTGTCTCTGGCACGCCCAGATTATCCAATGGGCCTTATGGGCAAAGGCCCAGGGGCCCATGCACATTTGGGGCCCAACGCGAGGGGCATCATATTTTATTTCAGATAATGATAATTATGTATAACCAATAAAAAGTATGCTGATATATTTTCTAAGTAAAATTATAGAATTGGTCAAGCGCAGATGTGGAAAGCACGTAACAGCCCACCCCTGTCTTAAAACAACCCCGCGCTGAATCGAGCGGGAGTATTTGTCGTAGTTCAAAATGAGCGTAGTAAATGAAAAAGAGGAGAGGGAGACGTCTTTATTAAGACGTTTTATCTATTGAAACATTCATAAAACGTCCCAGGAGAATCAGTGTGAAGAAGGTGTGGAAGATGACGAACAAGCTAGTAACAAGGGACCTGAGGAAGCCTACCCTATGCTATAAAACCCTATGCTATAAGCCTACATATGCTATCAGCCTACATAATAGGCTACTGTATTATAATCTCAATATCTCTCTGGCCTATGTAGCATATAAGAGATTGATACCAA
The DNA here is from genome assembly GCA_025399935.1 of Amblyopsis rosae. Taxonomy (NCBI): domain Eukaryota; kingdom Metazoa; phylum Chordata; class Actinopteri; order Percopsiformes; family Amblyopsidae; genus Amblyopsis; species Amblyopsis rosae. The sequence continues at coordinate 3,607 of JAODTR010004569.1, read as the reverse complement.
TGGCCTATCAATTTGTTACTACAGTATAATATCTTGAGTTGCATTTGAAATGAACTGTTGTCTAGCAGTGTAAAGTGGATTCAGTGTTGGATAATGTTATTTACAATGTTTACTAGGATGATGGTGATAAGAATACATTCTTATAAATAGGTGTAGTACTGAAATTACTTATAATTAGCTTCATCGTTATATATACCCTTTTTTTTAAACATTTTGAGCGTCTGCCCCTGTGGAATTCTGCATGGTCTTAGTAGGCCTATACACTACCCTTAAGGCAATTTGTGAGTGAGATGGCTGTAGCCTACTTGGTGTATTAAAATATGACAGGCATAACTGTTTAAATGTTTAAATCATTATGGTATGCCTTAGCATCGTGTGTGTGCAGAGTCTATCTGGTTCTAGCAGGTGCCTGCAGTTTGTCAATAGCTTTGTTAATGTCACGGCACCACCTTTGGGTGGGTGTGTTAGGGAGAAGAGGGGGGCCCATGATCTTTATTGTCCAGGGGCCCCGGAGGGTATTAATCCGGCCTTGGTCTCTGGTACTGGTAAGCCTATGTTACATTCATATGGCTGAATCAAGCACAAGTAGGCTACAAAGTAATAAATAAGCTATTTGGAAATTGGTATATATGCACAACTGTGATCAATCACAGCCTATATTGTACACATTTTGCATAACTATCAGACTAAATAAAATAAAAAGCTAGTGGCAATGTTCTGCTATGTTAGCTGATTAGCAGTTCTAGCGAGATTTTCAGGACATTCTGAGCGGACAGTCCAAAAGCCAGACAGTAAAGTTGTTTATATCACAAGCATTTAGTTTTCTTACATATTCTTAGCAAATTACTGTTTGCTGTAATGTCACTGTGCGATGCTCACGTGAAGTTGCATAACTGTTTTACCTTAGGCGAATGACAATAATAATAAATCCACTATCAGAGTTACTTGCGATGTTAACATCTAGCTTGTTATACTATTATGCTAATTGTTGTGCTGACATCATCAGGTAGGCTAAACGCAAAGTTTCAATGTGTGTCAATTAACCTGAATATGAAGTGCCGTCTGTAAAGCTAAATAATGTTTATAAAGAGAAAAGATAAAGAGAATAAGAGTCCTCTCCACTTCTCGTTTGTGGAGCAGCAGTGATTTTCCAGCAGAGGAGTAGCTACTGCATATATAAGGGAAACACTGCAGCAGACGAAAAATCAACAAGCAACATCAGGCCAGGATATAATCGATTATGGCTTGTCACTGCATCGATGCAGAATCGTCTGTCGGCTAGGGCTGAGCGCTTAATGGGTTTGATTCATTGTTTTCCAATGGAAATTGCAATTTAAACCAATGTGATTAGCAAATCGCAAGGCATGCGATTTATATGCGCATGTGACAGTTTTTTTTTTTTTTTTTTGTAGCGTCAATGGTTGTATTTGTATGTCGTCCTTGTTTGAGGGTAATTCTAACTAATCAGCGTGGTGCTCCTCCTAGGTCTACCAGTCATGCTCTGAAATTTAAGACTATATTTCCATAATATGTAGCCTACACGGCACCAACAACACGTGAAACACATTGGTAGAAGATCTGATGAAAAATTGCCTCCCATGAGCTAAAAGCAATGTCAGAAAATGTAGGATAATCATGAAGAAAAGCAAAGCATGGTCAATGGACACCACACCTAATGTAGTGCCTGCTGTATTGGTTGTTTCTGAGGAAGTTAGCGACAGGCCGTATTGGCACACTTGTGCGTGGCCGTCCAAGATGTGCAACTACAGACCTGCCAACATGCACAAATTTTTACTACCAAATACGCAATTCTGTCTGTACGCAGGTACGAGATACGAGATAAAAGTATGCAGAACTTGATTGTTTGTTTTGGCTATCTTTAATTTAAGAAATAACACATCCACTGAGTATTACATCTCAAGCTACTTGTAGGTCTACTGAGCTTTTTCCACCAGACATGTTATGTAGGGGATCGAAAATGACTGTATGGGCTCTAGCTTGGAGGATAGGCGTTCACCCTGGGGTGTCGATTAGAACACTTTACAGAGGTGCTGTGCTTGACCGATGTGACAGTACACAGGCTTGATTTTAATAGTTCTGGTTTATTGTGGGTTCGAGTGGTTGTTTGTGTGGTCTGCAATGACATATGACAAGCCAGTAATCAGTATCTTACCCAGTAGTCTATTTTTATATATATATATATATATATCTCATAACACATAATATATCATAACACATAATATATATTATAATCATAAACCCACACATAACCGTAATATAGCAGTGAATATATATAGGCTACACAAACAGGTACAATCTTATTATTATTATTATTATTATTATTATTATAATGCTACTACAATAAAAGGCAATGGTTACAGTGTCATATTTTCAGTTGTAGCTGTGTAGTAACATCTAACAAAGCACAGCATGAATGTTATTCAAAGCATAACATTTGCATTGCTCTGCACATATAAGGGTGCATGAAGTACTGATGACCTTCTGTAACAACAGTGCAGGTTTACATTATATAACTATAGCCGCCTGATAGCGAGGTGATCAGCTTAGGGCATCGGCTAGTTCAGGCTAATGTTAGCACGTGCACACGAACAGCAACATGAAAGAAACAATGTAAAACAAACAAGCAATGGCGAATGTCCATGTTATAAGTTATCGGGAACATATGGTAAACTCACAGTTCGTTAGTGACGCACAGAACTTATCGCACTCGAACATGGGTTCTCTCTGATGCGGAGCAGACACAAAGCACACAGCTGCCTAATGCCGTATTCTGGTGACCTACTTGCATCGGTTGTATAGTACCAATGCACTACGGCTTCAGCTCACTAGGTGGCAATGCTCCTACTGTTATCCGCCTTTCCAACACAGCCTCCCCCCAATTTGCCCTGCAAAAGAAAGGCTCGGTGCCGATGGAAAGGCTCTCCTGTTCAGGGTGATGCATCCAGGACTCTGTCAGCAGCTTCATCCTCATTGAGCAGCTCTGGCAGGATGATGAGGTGGGTAATCGGTCTCGTATAGCTCTTATCCTTAATGTAGACTTCCGCCAATCGCACATGTCCATCAGATCCAGGGAAGACCTTGATAACCTTTCCGACTTGCCAGAAGGCGTGGGGGAGCTGAATGTTCATAATCAATACAACCGCTCCTTCGGTCACCTCCGGTCTGGGGACCTCCCATTTACTTCTCGTCTGTAGGCTGGGGAGATAATGCCTGATGAAAGAGGACCAGAACCTATCTGCTAACGCCTGGGTATGCCTCCATCTCCGCCGTCCTAATAGCTCTCCTTCAGGGTAGACGGCCAAAGGTAAAGCACTGTTCAGACGCCCCATTAATAGATAGTTGGGAGTGACGGGGTCTATGTCGCTCACATCCGCTGATGCATAACCCAAGGGTTTTGAATTGAGAATACTTTCGATTAGAACTATGCGGAGCACTTCTTCGCTGACTGAGTGCCAATAGTAGTGTGAAGCGCAGCCTTAAAAGAACGGATCTCCCTCTCCCACACACCACCGAAGTGCGGCGCAGCTGGTGGATTGAAGCGAAAATCGATCTGTTGACTTGCCAGTTGACGCTGTATTGCTGGAGA
>JAODTR010004568.1:0-11974 GCA_025399935.1 Amblyopsis rosae | reverse complement strand
GGGGGTGTGTGTGTGGCCCCCACTTCGCCCCCCCCCCCCCCCCCCCCTTGTGTGTGTGTGTGTGCTTTTCTGTGTCCATCTGTCTCCTCGTGTGTTTATGGCTTGCGTCCGCATACATGTGCTAATGCCTGTTAGCATTCGCATGGCATGCATGCATGCAGATGCACAGTAACTGGAAGCAGGAGCCTCTGTGTTGACCCGGTATTATGGATGCGTCTGTTACAGGAACACAGCGGCAGGTGCGAGCCTAGCAAAGACGAGACGGTTTGCACGCATTCAAAGTCAGTGGAGCATGAGGCTGCATTCAGCCATGGATATAACAAATACATCAGTATATATGCTAGGAGTTCACAGCGAATGCCATTTGTATGAGTGTTACCACGGCTGTCATAAAATGCTAAATAATCGCATGTCACCAATTTCACTATTTAAAATGTTTATATTATATAGGATTAATGAAATGTTATGATGCATAATAATCACATTACATGGTACCCCGCATACAGTATACAGGTTGGAGCAAGCCATTGTATGCGTGTACATTCAGTATGTCATTCAGTATGTGAGAAGAGGCTAACATCAGTATTGGAGAATTACTGTATGGGCTCATTACTGCCTGCCTCATAACTTTTTAAGTATTTCCCAGTTTATGTTTTATTGATATTTTAAGAACTGGTCATTTGTTAGCTTCCTTTCCTTACAGTATAAGACATCATTACAGTAAAATACTTCCTTGTTCACAGTGATTGTTGGACTGCAAAGAAACATCTTTCACTGACTTCCATTAATTCAGTTACTTACTGTAACAATAATAAAGAAAACAGTCTTCTGGAAATGGACTGTAGCATCATTCAGAATTAGAAAAAGACAAAAGGAAACAAATCAAAGCTAAACTCTCTGTGTGTAGGCCCATAGGACTGGGAGGGGATGAAAATACAGAATGATGCAACAAATATGAACCAATGGGATTTCTTTCATGTGGAACACTGTACTGTATAATGAGATCCCATTGGCCAACATGGTCCCCTCAGGATTGAGAACCAATCTTTTAAAAGATTATTGTACTCAAGACACTTAGCAAAGGTAATTTTGACTGGCGGCCCAGAAATCACACCTGAGGGACGGGCCCATACGAAGGGCCCCACCCACGTTAGATAGATAGATAGATAGATAGATAGATAGATAGATGGGTTGAGATTGCATGTCTTCAGATGTTTACTCACGTAGTGTTGTGCATGCATGAATGTGTGTGATGTAGGAGATGTGAAAGGGAAAGAGTGTGTGTGAGTGCACTGTGTACAAACCACAGCTTTGCTCCACGCTGTAATTCACCTCGCCGCCAAAACCACCGCTGCTTCTGCTGTTGCTGTTTAGCACTGCGGCAGAGCTTAGCTTTGCCGGCTGGCTGACTGGTTGACTGGCTGGGGCTGGCTTATGGGCTAAGGCTGGCTTGCGTTTGCAGACGAGGTTACACTAACCCTATGACTGTTTGTTTATCTTGCAGCCCGAACCGACCATTAAAAGTGGGCCCTCAGTCAAGAGCACAAAAACAGACGCTTGTCATGTTCGAGGGCTGTAATTGTAGCTCTCGCGTGATGTTTTTATTTTCCCTCCAACCTCGCTGTATAAACTAGCGAAGCCACTTAACATTGGGCTTGGCGTGCCAGAGCCCAGAGAGAGAATTAGGCAACGCAGTCAAAAGAGCCATTCTCCCTGCCTCCCTCTTTAATTCATGGCTAGCTATGCACGCTGGAGCTTTTGACTTCAGCCCTGTCTCCCAACCCCGTAAATGACGTGCTACTTGCTACACGATTACAATGTCTCCATCTGGCGCTTTATAATGTCGTATTATTACGGCCGTTGAGAACTACATAGTTGCTATAGCATGCTGGATGCTACCACACACGTCGTAAATGCTTTGTTTACAGAGGAAAACAGCAGTCTTCCAATTAGCCTCCGCCAGATTGACGTGCTCATAAACCAGCGTGGCTGGACACCGGCTCAGGCTCAGACATAAGCGTCATCCCTACTCAAACGACTCCAAACTTTCTCTCTGTTGAAACACTGACAGACTAATGCTCATGGGCTCTGTAGTCAACTGTTGGTTGTCGTCAATTAAGATGGAAACACAGTGTACTCTAGGGACGCAGTCTTCCTTTCTGTAGCGCTGCGCCTTCATCCCTGTCTCTTTATCTACATCTCTGTCTGCCTAGTGTCATTATCAAATATGCAATTATAGTCAGACAAAGCAAGCAGCCTTCCATGACATTTCGCTTATTCACAGTGAGAAAACTATAAGAAAGGGAAGAGGAACAGGGGGGGAAGAAGACTGGAAGTGTGAAGGAGATGTTCAAAATGGTGGAAAGAGAGATGTAGAATATTGGACTGGCTCCTATTTCATATATAAATGTTGTAATGATAAGACTGAGCTTGGGGCTCTTATCTGATGAGGCAGAAGAATTAGGTAAGATTAAAGGTTAAAAGACAGGCTAATTATTTAAGTACGACACCCAGACAAAGCTGTCGTTACATCAACCTATACAATCTGCCAGCCCCCAATCCCACATGATGAGTAATAGTGAATGAAAAGTTACAATAATGTGAATGCAAAACCACATACAAGTCACTGTGTTTATAAATATATATATAGTTTTGACAGCTACAGCGCTAAAAACGAAACAGGGTTATTTTAAGAGGGTTTCAGACATTGTAAGAACAGATCTCACCCATTACAAGGTTTTAGAAGCAGGTTGATTTAGATATCTTCATGGATGCTCATAGGTACATTTAGACCAGGCACTTCAGAGACTGAACAAGAACTTTTAGGCTGGTTTATTGTCAACCCCATAAACCAACCTAACCTACCCTCATTGTATGCAATGTATTGCTTTGTAAGTACAGTATAATTAGGGTTTCCCTTTACTCGCCATGAAATTCCTTATTTGAGAGATATTACTTTGAGCAAAGGTCCCATTGTTGACAATAAAATCCACCAAGGCACCTTATTTGACAGTAATAGTATAAACAGTATGCACACGCTCAAACGTTATACAGTAGCACTATAGCATAAGATCAGAGGTGCGTTCAGACTGAATTTGTGTAAAAAATCTAAACATATTAGATTTAAACTGTCACCCTTCGTCCAGGTTCAACGCATGTTCGCCGAGAACTACCTCCTCAAACCGTTTGCTCTTGTTCGCAAACGTTCGCTATGTTTGCCAATTCTGAACGCATCTGTGTTCCTCGCCGTGAATATGACACACTGAGCTAAAGTAAACATGGGTCATTAAACGCTGTCGCTCACGGTGCACCTGAACGAGTAGCCCTTTACGGGAAGCCTGGAGTGCGCTGTGATGTCGGTTAAAACAGACATAGAAACACTTTCATTTCCACATTGCCTGTTTGGCCAGGCCGTCACTCAGGCTGTGGTGTGCCATGTGCTGACAGGCCAGAGGGCAAGCAGACAGGGAGTGGTGCCCCTATTTTGCCACGCCACGGTGGCATAAACGATGAGCTGTGAAAAGACCCATGCTAAATGGCTGTGGAATAAATATACACCCCAGCTATAGGGCTGGTCTTGCCAAGTCATTGTGGTGGGTGTATTGTGTGTACAGGAGAAGCCACTGTGGTGTGTGTGTGTGTGTGTGTGTGTGTGTGTGTGTGTGTGGGTGTCTGCGTGTGTCAACGGGCATGCAGATCCATAAATAGTCTCAGATGCTGCTAGAATTATCCATGGTACATGTATTGTAGTGTTGTGTGAGAGACAGACAAACAAAAAGGTTCATTTGATTTCCAGGTGGGGTTTTGGTTCTGTCTTGTCTGTGGTGAGCTGAGCTCCTCTCCAGGAGAGCAGTCCAGGCAAGGAGGCAGCCTGCGCCCATCTGTGGCACCACATAAGTGACTAACTTACATGGTGTGCCACACTTGCCACATCTAGACGCATCCTACCCAGACCTCCACCCTCTCCTGACCATCCCACCCAGAGACTGAGCTCTGAGGCCTGGGTAGCTGGCTAAGGCGAGGTGGGTGTCTGGATGGAACCGCAAGCTGGCTTGGCTGGATTCTCCAGCCTCCTTGGTAGACCAACACCATGGCTTCATTATAGACCTAAAGCCAATGGTTCGGACCACACTGTTTGTGTTTGTGTGTGTGTGTGTGTTTCATCGTGTGTCTTTGTGCAGGCTCCCCAGAAGTGAAGCCAAATGAGAAAAAAGGAAAATCTTAACTTTACTGAGTCACCACAACTAAGAAACATCTAACTAAGACAGACCATCAGTGCAAAATATAGAACAGTTATCTTAAAATAACTAACTGTGTGCTTCCTGTGGACAAGAAAAAGGTATCTTTGGACATAAAGGAGTATCAGTTTTGGGTTACGCCATAGTCAAGCATTCATGATGCAGCAGTAGATTCTAGAGTGTCCCTAAAAGTCTGTCGGTGAGACTGACTGACCAATATATGACTTAGGCGGACTTAACTGGCACATTTTCATTGATTCAAGTGTAACTAATAAAGTAGTAAACTCACCAATGTGTGATTTCTAATTTGCGTTTAAATCGATTGTTGTTTCAGGATCTTACGATGCTAATGTTTGACCTAAGGATTATGTTGACATCTACCGATACAATAGATCTGTGCAAAGCAGGCAAGTACTTCTTACTGACCAATCTTAGGCTGTTTTGCGAAAACCCAGAGTAACATGTCAACTAGGCTATTGCTTTTACATTTTTTTACTGAAATGAGTTTAGTGAGTATACTGTTACCGTAGAGTACGGGTGTAGTGCCTTTGGCCTTTGGCCTTTATACTGTGAAATTGTTGATTTATTACTACAGATACTGTACATTAGTTTGAATATATATATTTATTTTAATTAATGTGTAACTACCGGTAGTCAAAACATGTTTCTTTGTTTCTTTGTAAATGTTGTAAATGATAAATTCCTTGGTCAATATGAAATTTAAAGCTGCAAACTATGTCTTAACTTTCCAGGTAGTTTTGGTGACACCTACAGTAAGTAAGTGGTAGATTATCTGTAAGTAAAAAGACTAGGTCAGCATTGGCTAACGAGAGTCGCATATTCAATTTAGCTCCTATATGTTGGACCAACCATTATCTTTTGTGAACGTTGTCTCTACACATGATTAAAGCAAGAGTACAGTAGTTTCAACTATTATTATAATTCCTCAGTCAGTTATAAATACTAAATGGACATTTTATTGATATGAGAAATTCAAGACTTCCTTTAAGGACTTACGGACAACAGATTTTGATCTGACCTCACAGGGAGTGGTATGTGTGTGTGCGTGTGTGCACTCGTGCATGTATGTGTGTGTGTGTGTGTGTGTGTGCATTGCTCTGGGCTGTCAGTCAGAGGTAATGAGTCAGCTCTGGGCCTGTGGTGGGTCAATGATGTCACAGCATCCTGGGTCCAGCCCTGCGTGATGAATGAACTCATATAGGTCTATCTCCAGGCTATCCATCCATCCATCTCTCCATCTTATATTCATTCTTTGTCTCATTCCCTCCCCTCTGTGTATATATTCCTCCTTTACAATTTCACTCTCCCCTCTGTCATTCTCCATTGCTCCAATCTTCTCTCAGTCCTCCTCCCCCCCCCCCTCTCTCTCTCTCTTTCTCTCTCCACCTTCATGTGGTCAGTCTCTATCGTTTCATCTCTCTTCCTTCTGCCTCTCCCCCTCTCTCTACACCAGGGTGGAGTTAAGGCATGCTAGCTGGTTAGCTAGCTAGCTGGCTGGCTGGCTGTCTGTGGAGGTTCTCCGTGGGGCATCAGAGGTCTCTCCTAACGTCACCACCTCCCACCTTCTCCCACCCACAGCCATTCATCTCCATGAGCACCAACCGCCTGGGAGGCAATAGAGCACCACACATATTGGGAGTATGTACACACACACACACACACACACACACACACGCACACAAACACACGCACACACATGTTTAGCAACTGGATAACTGTATACAACGTGACAGAATAATAATTACATGAAGTACTGTATACAAAGAGAATAATGCCATCAGATGAAATCGATCAATCAGAGTACTGGACACTTAAATAAATACTCACTTCACTTCATAACTTCATTTCAAATTTCGCTTTTACATTTCTTTTTTCAACATCCCTCTTTACCCAATCTCTATTTTCCTTTTCTCAATGTCTGTCACTCCCACCCTCTCTATCTCCTTAGAAATCCTCCGAGAAGCAATTTGTCCACATAAAGCCCATTTAATAGCATCCTGAGATGAATGTCTAAAAGGCAAAAGTCGCTAGCTTGAGAAATCCTGCAAGCTAGCTCCTCTGCCAGGACTTTAAATCACCAGATTATTGGTTTTATGAGCGGGGCCCATGTGAAAATAATTGCTAATGTTCCGAGAGTAACCAGTGGAAAGGTGGGTAATGGAGCAATTTATATATTCTGATTGCGATACATGGAATGTATCCAGACCATCTATTTTACGACCACTCGTAAATGCCGCACAACAGTGGCAGCGACCACGGCCATTAAAATCAGTTGCCATCGCCAAACTCCGCTGTTACCGCCCTTTGTTGTTGGAGGAGAGGCAGACCTTTTGGGTGGAGCGCAGTAAATCATCTGCGGATGGTGTGGCTTGTGCATGCTGTTGGGAAGAAAGAGCTGGAACCGTGACACAAACACACAAACACACAAACAAACAAAAAGATTGACAGACAGAGCGCTAAGACAGATGGGACTTTGTGGACACTGTGGAGCTGTCACAGCTCACTAGCACCAGGCTCCTCGCACCACAATGCTACCGCGCAAACAAACAACCATTACTGCCATTCAACAGCGTGGGTGCAAGGCTCCTGAGTCACGGTAAAGATAGCTACTCTGGTGCATCTCCAATAGCCCAGAGTGAGAGAGAAAGGGAGTCCGAGAGAGAGAGGGAGACATAGAGAGGGAGTCCGGCAGAGAGAGAGCGAGAGAGAGAGAGTCTTACAGAGAGAGAGCGAGAGAGAGCGAGAGGGAGTCTGGCAGAGAGAGAGCGAGAGAGAGAGAGTCTTACAGAGAGAGAGCGAGAGAGAGAGAGAGGGAGACATAGAGAGGGAGTCCGGCAGAGCAAGAGCGAGAGAGAGGGATTCTGACAGAGAGAGAGGGATTCTGACAGAGAAAGAGAGAGAGAGAGAGAGAGAGAGAGAGAGACTGGCCTAAAGACAAACAGCTCCTTTCTTTCCTGTCTGTCTGGCCTCCACTACAGCTGAAGGCCCACTGTGCTCTGGTCAGCAGGATGCCACTAATAGCCCATTGCCTCCCTCCATGACTCCTGGAGCCATCTGGGCGTGCTCAGTGTGGCCCCGTCAGTTTCTAGCAGAGTACATCTCGGTGTGTGGTGCAGATGGCCTGCGGGCATTGATGGTGGAATTATGGCTGTGAGGGCACATGGACCGTTTTTATTCACGATTCAGAATCTCTCTCCCTCTCTCCCTCTCTCTCTCTCTCTCTCTCTCTATCTCTCTCTCTCGCATACACACAAGCACACTTGCCAGTCAAAAGGGGAAGTGAAGGCCGGCTCAGCAGATGTATCTGGTTCTAGCATGGTCAATAAAAAGCGCTTTGGTAGCAACTTGAGGCTGCACAGGGAAGCCACAGAGCACCGTGGGTGGTCCCTGACTGCACCGCCATTTTGTCGGCCGATGTCACATGTTTATACTCCGGGCACGATTTGCTCGCCTTACTGTATACTTGATGTGCTCAGAAGTAGAGGATATGATATAAACAAACCCAATTATATGCAACTAAATATGTATGGAGGCGGTGTGTGACTGTAGGAATAGATTTAAGGATCTTTACTGAAGTTACAGGCTGGAGCTCTTTGGTGCTGGGTACAGATTCAGTTCCCCTGGAAGTGGACAGAGTTCTGTTCCCTCTTTATAACAGTACAACACAGCACACACTGGAAGGCTCTGTGCAAAAAAACAAACGTAATTTGATCCACCCCTGAGAAATTCAATAAGGCGCGGGGATATCAATCTAGCATCTCTCCGCCTTCTTACTCCATCAAATGCATCAAAGTGATTTCATATCTCCCACCCTAAACCCCTCTGTGAGCTTGTGATGAGGAGTAATCCATCTTGATCAAGCAACAATACGATGAAGAATCCCTTTAATGTATTGATGTTGACAACTTAGCCGCACGATTGGCGTCTGCAGGCTTGTGGGCAGGCGGCGCGGCAGAGCGCAATGTGCTATCAATGCATTCTAAGAAGCAGTGTTTGCAAAACGACGGAAACCAATACGTCTCAATCTTGCAGGTGTGTAGACACACACAGCCGTTTACACAGCCTCGCCTTTGTGTTGTTGTGCACGCACGCACGCGCACACACACACTTTCCAGCCCACATTTCTCCGACTTGTTTGTGGTATATTATAGGTCACGGTTATGCAAGAGCACTGGGGCTAGTGTTTTTTCCACTTCACACCCCTTTCACTAAAACATTCTGTATATGCCAATATAGTTATTATAATAATTGGTTTTAAAACACAGCAGAATGCAACTATCTTATGAAGCATTTCATTCAGGGACTTTGTGGCTTGTTGACTGACTAGACAGTATATTGTTTTATGTATGATCACATTGTGATAACATTAATATGTTGTTCTATGTGTACTTGTAGCATTCTGACAGAGCCTTATAAGCTGTGGTCGAAACCAGATTCCAACGAGGTCCGCTATCTCTATTACGCCCCAATGTTTACAACTGTCTGAAGACTGCATTGACCGCATGCAGACAATCTTCACAAACACACACAAACCCACACACACGCACACACGCACGCACACACAACAGAGGCCGGATGTGAATGCGGGATGAAAATGTGCACACAGCGATGCATCTTTTGTGAGTGTGTGTGAAACTTATCAGACACTTTGCACAAAGACAAATTGCAACACCAGAAGATAATACTTATAATGATATGCCATGGCATTGCAACAGTGTTGCACAAACACAAATGTCACATAAGATCAGCTAACGGTCAGATGTAGGCAACACAGGCCCATCTAGAGATGTGCCCGAGGTAATGGGGAGACAGGAACATTTTAGTATTTTCTGTTGTTGCGATTCAGTAGAAGTGAAATATGAAAAATTATACTGCAGGATGTCTGGAAAAAGTTTATTTTTTAAAATATTGACCAACTAAATCCATTTTGTTATACAGAATTGTTGTTTCTTGAGTTTGGTTGGTAGCCTCTTAACTTTTTTTTTCTCTGCAGTTGGAAGGGAGTAAACACTATACTCACAAGTTGCCATGACAACCACATTTAAGCCATGGAAAAAAATGGCATTTAACAATTTTGCACATGCAAGGCAATGCGTTGCTGGGCACGATTTGAGGGCACAGAGGGGTGAATCTTGTTTACAGCCATGGCACATATACATCCATACATCTGCACATGCACAAACTGTAGGAAACCGCCTCAGCCACCTCCCTTTACCAAAAGCACCTTGAAGCAAAGTCACTACATCCTGTCTACATGTCTGCCACAAGAGACAACAGTAACCCACATCTGCTTGGCACGTTACACTTCTGCATGCTAATTATATGCAATGAAGCAAGCCCCGACAAACAGCAAAACAGCAGCAAAACAAGAAATTCCCTTAAAAGCCATTGAGAGCGTTGAAGTGCGGGATGGGGTGCTCATTCTGATTCATTTGGGGCTTAACGTGTTTGAAGCTATGGTTTTAGCAGAGCTCAGGCACCTACTTGTGGGTTTCACAGGATGGTGGGCTGGGCATGCTGAAGATGTTTCACTTGTGCCAAACAGTTTCTATCCAGGCCACATAAGCCACTGCTGCCATTGACAGATAATGATAGTTACGTTGGGCAAGAAAGAGGGGGCCATAAAAATAACCATGTGGCTATAGGTGATTCTTGTTGTGATTGTGTGTGTGTGTGTGTGTGTGTGAGAGAGAGAGAGAGAGTGCGTGGGAGAACACAGCTGAACATGTCTAATCAAAGGTTAGTGAAGAAGACACATTTATCCATGTATGAAAACACGTACACAAGCATCCTTCCAATCTATTTGTATAATACAGTAATGTGTAATTATTTCAAGCAAGCGTTCTTTTACTATGTGCAGCAATGCTTTCATACTCCCCGCACTTATAATTGGCAGACTCAAATGACCACACAGCACAAGACAGACAGAACATCACAACAACTGATATTTTATAGTTCTGAAGTTTGGCAACAGCAAACAGCTACAATGGCTGATCACACAGCCAGACATGAAATGATCTGAAACCTACTGGTGTGAAGAGTTTGATGGCCAGTAACGGTCAATCTAGTTTTTACGTTTCAAATGTATATCCATCATATTATTTCTTACATCACTGAACTGCACCTGGCTGTATTTATATATTACAAGATGCATTTAAATTTTTGCATATTTTTTCATAAATTGCAATTGATATGCATGTCACTACAATAATGTATCTGTTTTTTTTTAGCTGACAGTAAACTGATAACACTGCCAAATAAAATAAAAAACAAAATACAATATATTTACTACAGTATACTGTACTCTATCTACATGATAGATAGCCCTGGCATGGAAGTTTCATTTCAGTTTCATTTCATTTCAAGTATCCCTCCCTAGTCCCCACCCCCCAATGTCGACCGTATAGAGACCAATTGGACCAACCAGAGGCAAGTTTTTCCCAAGATGACGTCAGCGTACTGTGTTAGTATTTTGTTTTTTATTTGATTTTACTGTAAACATTCAGATTAGATTTAAATCTTATTGTATGTAAGGACTTTTGATTATTAGCACTTTGATTATTAGCATTATTAGCATTATTATCTTTATGACAAATGCTTTTGAAATTAAGTGTTCCAGACTGATCATTGCAAGTAAGTCAAAGTTTGCGAGATCAGGATGGTGTCACGATGCTAGCTGCAAGCAGCACTCTGATCGAAGACAATATTAAACCAAGCAATGATGAGAGATTCCTGTCTTCCTGACACATATGGATGCTTATCGCTATAGCGAAGGCTGCAGACTGTCTCTGGGTGCCTCTGTGTGTGCGTGTGTGTGTGTGTGCGTGTGCGTGTGTGTGTGTGTGTTAGCACATGCGTGTCTCAACTGCCTGCCTTTAATCAGTGAGGGAAGTCTGTGGTTTTACAGCCAGGCTGACCTGACCCCAGCTTTCTGGGACTTTGGCAAACGGGTAAACAAATCCTGTGTGTGTGTGTGTGTGTGTGTGCGTGTGCGTGTATGTGTGTGCTTGAGGGAGTAGGAGTGCGTCCAGGAGAATATAAACACTCCCCTGTTCTCTTTGTGCTTTTGAAGCGTCCAATTAAAACCCCATGTGACGATTATGTCTCTCTCACCATCTCTCTCTCTCTCTCTCTCTCTCTCTCTCTCTCTCTCTCTGCCACTCCCTCAAGCAGCAGATATATGGAGACAATGAAAGAAAGCACTGCCCACCAACCAGAAAAGTAAACCATCAATACACACTGTTACAGAGGACCATGGAGGAGGAGGAGGAGGAGGGGAGGGGAGGGGATGGGTTGGGGGGGTTGGGGCGGGGCAGGGGGGGTTGCTGGGTGCAGCAATGACAGCAGTTTATCACATTATCAATAGATGCATTAAGTGGGAGAGGATTTCTACATGTAATGACACTGATGCGGATGGGAACTCTTGTCTACTGCACAACTGACTGTGCACTTTGAACTCTGGGAATTGTAGTCCCACAAGGTACGGGGTCTTTAGGGCAGGGGTGAAGCAATTATTTGATATATTTGCACTGACCCACATCCCCTCCCCCCTACACACACGCACACCAATGGCTGCAGATAAAGTGTGTGTGTCTATTGATTTGTGACTACAGTGCTGTTTGTCTACAGTATCTAACCTTAAACCTCTCCGGGAACCATCACCTTATCGTGGTGGAGAGGTTTGTGTGTCCCTATGATCCTGAGAGCTGTGTTGT
>JAODTR010004567.1:0-33190 GCA_025399935.1 Amblyopsis rosae | reverse complement strand
AGGTGGAGAGATTATATCTCCACACTGGCCTGGGAACGCCTCGGGATCCCCCAGTCAGAGCTTTCTAATGTGGCTCGAGAAAGGGAAGTTTGGGGTCCCCTGCTGGGGCTGCTGCCCCCGCGACCCGACTGGATAAGCGGATGAATGGATGAATGGATGGATGGATGGATGGATGGATGTTTATTAAGCTAGTTTATCATCACTTCAGAGTCATTTTATCGTTTGCTACATTAAATGACATCCCCTGGCAGTGTAGAACATAATAAATGTCAGTGTCAATTCATGCATTAGCAACTTTTACAGAGCTTTATTTCAGATGAATTAATTTTCAACTCTAATTGGCTGTTCAAAAGCTACAGCTATCAATACTTTTCATTACAGCCACCTATACGATCAATGCAGAGTAGCCAATGTAACACAAATCAAACCTGAACATACAGTAACAATAAACACAGACGCCTCATGGTTTTACATGTCATTAAATATATTCATTTGTGATAAACATAATATATTAGTATGCATTACAAGACATCACAAAACGGTTGGCAAATTGACACAGCTTAACAACATTTACAAGCAAAAATACTGTATAAACACAGGCAGATATTTATCAAGATAGCATATTTCTGATGAGAAAGTTGTGTTTGAGTACCTTTCTCCAAATGTATGGATGACTGGTCTAAATGTGTGCTGGAACATTATGTACTAGTAGTGTGTGGATGTGTACGTGTGTTCCTCTGGGTGCGAGTTATGCTGTGTGCGCATGTAATCAGGTTAACATGAGAAAATCTCTCACACATGTATTTGTTTTTCCACATCATAAACCTACAGTATTTAAAACTCTGGTTAATAACACATTGATATAGAGCTAGTTAACACATTAACAAAACATAATACGTAATACTATACAGCTATAGAACAAGTATGTAATTGGCTGTCCCTTTTTGTCGAGTACCAAGCGGCATCTTGAAAATGGAATGCCGTCCTCAAAAGTGGCTTTGAGGCGAAAACAATTTACGCACTGTGCCGATTGCACTGTAAGATAAATGTCTGTGATATATTTTATCACTCCACAGGTTATTTTTTCCCACAAAGTTGTGTGCTGTATACAAATTCAAACTCGTACATATTTCACAATCATAGTTAGCTTCTATTCAGCTAAATAGAGCATGCACTATCATGTCAGTGGTATGAAGGTTTCTTGGATAGGTCGCAGTGTCTTACATTCTTTAAAATGCAGCAAAAGATGGTTCATGCTTTGCCTATAAGGCAAGACGTTGACTTCATACATTCTCTCACTTGCAGATGAGTGAAAATGTCTGGGGTGTCCAAAGAACAATTAGTCCTTTATTAGAAGAAAACTGAAATTCTGAGCCATCTGTTGCCGTGACAGTCGTCAGTGCGGTGAGCAGGGTGTTGAGGGAAGAGTCTGCATCTTATGGGAAGTGTAGTGGGCGCCGTTACAAAAACATGAACATATCTTATATGTCCTGACTAGTAAAAATATAAGTGCATGGTTGACATGTCTACGCTACGTCTAGCTGATGCTAGGACATCGTCTATTATAATAATGTCTATGTATGGTTACTTTACATTGCAGAGGTCACATCCAAAGAGTACTGCTAATCTGTCATTAAGCACAGATCAAGGATATGCACGTAACTTTTCACAAGACACGACAACAGGCGTGTGAGTGTGACAATGCATGTAATGATCACTACCACTACGATAGTATTCATTATAGGACAGAATCATTATGGCACTCTGAGACATTTACTTGACGTGAGCCTGGAAAAAAAAGTTTTCATTGACCAGTAACATGTAAATACTGTGATAAAGATAAAGAATTGGGAGAAATGTAAACCCTAAACTGCCATGTGAGCTCCCCAGATGTCTATAAAACAGTACACATATAAAAATGAGCTAAATGTGATAGTACATGGCATTTTCAAAACAAATGAACAGGGTTTTCCTTCCTTCCATCGTGGGTATTGTAGTCGGGAAGTGACACATTTGTAACATTAGGTGCAAACTCTGCAAAATGACAACAAAACGAACCTTGAAAGACAATCGGAAACAGAACGACCGTAGAATGGGCTCCTTCACGACAAAGTGTTCCTATAAATGCTAATCTCTTTTTTGCCCCCACTTAAAGCAGCAGCACTCAGTCGCTCTCTCTCTCCCCCACTTTTCACCTGTCCCTCTCCATCATTGACCTCTCCAGTTTGTTCTTTTTCTCCTCTTGAAGGAGACCCCCCGCCCCCCCTCCCCGTTCCTCCCCTCCGCTCAGCCCTCACTCTACCCTTCACCACCTCCTCTCCAGTTGGTCTTAGCACTTCCCCCTCTTGTCACGCTGTTGGAACTTCCGGAGTCTGCGGCCCCACAGGTCCTTCCAGGGGATGAGCAGGCTCCCTTTGTCCGCCACCACGCCGCTCTGCCCGGGGGAGTCGTCCTCGTCCGTCCCCAGGAGCAAGTACTTCCTCCCGGGCTTGATCTTGGGGCATTTGCAGGCCACGTCTTTGGCCCGCACCCACAGCAGCTGGTCTCCGCGGCGGATGCGGTGCTCGCCTTGCTTGTACACGGAGATGATGTTGACGGTGAACTTCCACCACTCTCCGGCCTTGTCCCCTTTCAGCACGTGCACTTGAACGGCTGTTGGAGGATGGGACAATTAGAACCAGACAGGCCGTAGCGATCAGCGCTTTTCTGTACATTGTATATTTTACACACATTTTAAATCCAGTGTTATTTTCCATTAATTTAATTGAATCAGCTCTCACTGAAGCTGAATGTGTGGTTGTGGAAAATGAAATGACCAAACTCCATGTGGTTTTATTGTGTCTCATCCCCCTATGACACTGAAGCCTCAGATTACATTCGTCATGGGAACACGTTAAAAGCTTTTACTAGTTCAATATTTCTTTAAAGACCCATCAATGGATGGTTGCCACGGTCATTAATATTACGTTTGCGTTGTCCTTTTATGGCCTTCCTGGCAGTACATATGTGGCGTGTCTGTGGTTAGTTCAGACACGTGTCCAATGCATTGTAAACATTTCCGTATCAAGTAGAGCTGTGAGACAGCCATAGCCTCTCGGCTTTTCCAGCTCACTGGTCAACAGGAGTGGTGAATGGCTGATTTCGCTAAAGCGGTCCAAGACTCGCTGACCCCACTGTGCTGTGGGCTGCTTCCACTGGACCCGCCCGTTATTCCCGACCTCTGACCTTGTGCTACTGGCAAGCGTGCACCATATTGCTGCAACAGTTGCCGTGGTGCTTCCAGGGCACAGACAATGGTTGCCCACGGATACATTTACACGAGCCCCTCCCAGTGATGCTCAGTGGTGTTGGCTGTGGACGTATCCATAGAAACGGTCAACTTTAACTGGCAGGGCTGAGGTAGAAGTACTTCTGGGGGTAATGGGTTCTGGGGTGTTGTGTTCTATGCTATAAAATAAGGCCAAAAGAGAGATTTATTTTATTGAAAAATAGCACATCTGGTAGCGATAACTCTTCTGAAACAAAGTCGTTCTGATTGGTTTATCAGGTGTGAGTCTACACATCTGAATGTTCAGAACCTTAGGCTAATTCGACCTGAATCTGGTAACTATTGGACATCCATTTCCTACATATATTTTCATACCAGGAACTCTGGGAAGCTCCCCTGCATTGATTTCCCTGTCACATGAACCGACCATTACTGCATTACGCCAACTGAAACAAGGGCGAATAGCTCACTGGCCTAGGAGCTAATCTGTGCTTCAAGTGAAGTGGTTTAGCTAGGAATGCGCTATTAACACTTAAGTGTGTGTGGGGGAGAACCATCTAGAATAGTTTCCACTCTCAATTGTGTGAAATGATCCAATCTGGATAAGAGAGATTGATTGGATGGTGTGAAACACTCAATGTGCACCTGGGCGTGCACATGGGAGCAAATGTCTAAAAGCACATTCTGTACATGCACTGACAGATGCAAGACATGACTGAACCGACATGCAGCCTGTGCGGAACACAAACGCATGCACGCACACACACACACACACACACACACCTACGTAAAGATACCCATGTCAAATGATCAAATATTTCATGAAATAAAAATAGCAGGAAGTACTCTTTATCTAGTTTTGCTGCATTGCTCATCACTTCATCGCTAATATTGTTTTGAGAACAGAACAGGAGGTGGGGGTCTAGTGTGTGTGTGTGTGTGTGTGTGTGTGTGTGTGTGCGTGTTGAGCCTGCTGTGAGCAAATTGCGCACAATTTTCAGAAGAATAGGGGCCTGTTAAGTAGACCTAGCTCTCACAGCCCTGCCATTCATTAACACAGTGTCTCTGGTTTGCAGCCCGCTCCTCCATCTCGACGCATAAATGGAGTGGGGGGGGGGGGTGGAGAGGCCACTATTTGTCTTCCCAGCCACAGTGAAGGTTCCAGGAGAGTCGGGATGTGCTCCGACCTCATGAGCTATCTGGGTTCTGCTCCCAGAGTCCAACAGCACAGCGTGAGAATCCAGCTGACCTGCTGCCCTTAACTTCTCACTGATACTGATAAGATATATACATATATATATAAGTATTAGGTATCACTTCTCTCATATATATATATATATATATGAGAGAAGTGATACCTAATACTGATTGTATCGCTTCCTAACCTCAATATCTAAGTACACGCATGTTTGGGATTTAATTGTATTTATTGTATTTAAAATTGTAATATTGTATCTAAAATAAATATCACTGCTTTTATTAACATATGTCATATATTATCGTGTTATATTTATTGGACCATAAATAAACCTTGAAAGGTAATATTAAATATTTGAAAATGTATTTAATTATAAACTTATTTCCTGACTTGTTTTGTCTTTTCTTTGTTCAAGAGAAGCTTGACATCCAATGTTTAACAGCTTACCGCTGTGCCATTATTGTGCATTTGACAAACTGAGTAGTAGCATGAAGTACCAGTCTGGCTCAGTCTCTCGCCTCCACCTTCGTTCTCTTATCTGTTGTCTTCCTTCTTCCTTCTTCTGTTGTATCATGGCATTCTAACACAGGACCAGTCATTCTCCACAACGCTTGCTAACTTCAAGCTCAAATCAAAACAGTATCCTCCTCACACATTGAAGCGCATTGTGAAGCGAAGCGTAGCGCTACGGCTTTGTTGTTGTGAGCGGTGTTTGCCACTTATTTACGGAGCCAGGGCCGTGTATAAGTACCGGGTAATATTTTCAGCATGCTAAGCTAGTGATATGCGAAGAGATATTTGGTAAGTTTGACAAAAAGTGTATTATAAACTTTAGCTTGCAATAAATAGCTCACTATGCTTTTTATTTCTATCAGTGATCCTTACAATGCAAATGTACGGTACTTATAAATATATTTATTTAGCTTCAGATGTTTTAAACGAAGGTACTGTTTTAGCGTGTGGACGGTGAAGCTACTATACCAATGTACTTCTTATAGTGGCTTTAGATAAAAGGAGGAGGGGTAGGGAGGAGAGAAGTTTGCCAGGCTTTGAGAAAGACATGAAGACACCGCCGCAACAAAGCAGGAGCAGGACAAGAAAGCGGTAGGAGGTCCGGTGGCTCCACGAGGGTGCCAGACCGGCCTGCCGCCGGGCCGGGCCTCCCGCTGGGCCCGTCCTCTGGGCCGCTGGTTGGGGGCACGGCAAACAATGACAACGGAGCTAATGAAATTAGGACCTGCTTAATTACCACACTGAGGCAGTGTCCCTGCTGGTTATCAGCGCAGGGAATGACTGGGGACCTGCTACTCTGGGCTGGCGGGGGGAGGAGACTCTGCTTTTGAGCACTAGACCCCCAGAACGTCAGCAAACACGCGGCCCTTTGATTCATTGTACTCCTGGTGGCCGGGAACGGGGGAGGGTGTCGGGAGAGGGAGGGAAGGATATAACCCCTTTGTGTCAGAGGGCTCCGTAGCCACGGCAGCGATGGAAAAACAAAAAAAATGAATAAACACAACATATTTCTTTCTGCCCGGGTGGCAATCCGTCAGCGTCGGCCTAATTTACCACCTGTTTGCGCCCTGTGGAATGCACTGCACCCGCAGAGTGCACAACTGTGTTTAAACAGAGGGGCCCTTCCCGCGACCCCCGGGGGCACGCACCACCTCTCATACACTGGGTGTGTGTGGGGGAGGGAGGGGGTTTGGCCCCCGAGAACAGAGAGACTCCGAAGCCCCACAAAGGCCTTGTGACAGGCCTGAGAAATGAATTAGACAGAGGCAAGGAGAATGCATGGTGAGCGGTGGTGTCAAGGCAGCCTCCGCATGGTTAAGGCGGAATCATCTGCTTTCATAGCTCAGACTTAAACAGATAAAACCAATAGGAACCGCCTGCTTTGCATCTTTCAGCCTGATTTGGAGTTGTACGGCCTCTCTTGTCAGTTATGATTAGGGTTGAAATCAATGGAAATCTGACTGACGGCTGCATTTAGGCCGTTTGGCGAGCAAAACAAACTGGCTTGAATTATTATCTGTTCTTCACTGATAATTGGGGAAAATGTACATATTTGGCCAATTTTAGGTTGGACGATGTTGAAAGTATCAGAGAGGGAGTATAGGGAAAACTTATTGTTTCTGTTAGAGTTAAGAATTATATTTATAGTAACTACAGTTAGTAATGGATAGTAATAGTTACACAAAATGAAATAAACTGTCCTTCAAAACAAGTATGATTGATTCTCTGGTCAACAAGACGAAGATAGGATTATATTTTACAGTGAGTGTGGTTAGTGACACGCAACAGCACTGAATAATGCCAGGCATGTTTTTAACAAAGACAAATGGAAGTTGCATCTCCAGCCAGTAATAAAAGAAGCCTCTCATTGTCTTGACTTGATGGAGGAGAGAGCATATTTAAATCTCCCCATGTCTGAGAATTGGGCCTGCATTGAAAAGTTTAAAACTATGGCCGCTGAGATTTGTTTTGTGGTTTAAAGATGCCGAGCCTCTTGATAGCAGATCTAGTATGTTAACGCTATGATTAATGATATGGAAAATCCAAGGAGGTAATTTTTTCGTGTGGGTCAATGTAGAGTAGAGCAACCCAGTGGGATAGTGGAGAGTACAGTAGCTGAATATGTGTGTAAGGCATATTACAAACCTTTATGACTGTGAGTCATACTGATTATACTATTTCAGGGTTGTGATTTGTGGTTCACTTTCAGAATATTGAGATGATGTTGATAGTACTATATCATCCTTTATCAAAACACCACATTTCATTTGTTGCATTTGATTGTGTCCCCCGCGCTTGTTGAGCTTGTGAGAAACTGCTGTAAAAACATGTCGCGTTATGCCGGTTTCCAAGTTTTTTCATTTTCTGTAATATAATGTGTAACAGTACTTCAGTGAACCTCAAGCTTTCCTGATCCACAGGCCCCTAAATGTAGTCGGTCATTGTGACCCGGTAGGCACAAACAATGAGCCACTTGGGTTTACTGGATATATATTATAAAAATATAATAGAAACATTTGAACTTTTATCAAATAAAATTTTAAATTCAATCCATATACTGTATTGAGAATGTCCCTGTATTCTACATTTGCTGTATAGCAGGGTAGACAGAGGAGGCAATCGACTAGTGGACTGCTCACAATCCAACACAATATGAAATATATCTACCAATCAATACACATGACACAGTACATCTTCTGTATGTTTACCACAAAACCAAGAGCAGTACCACTGTCGTTTAGCTTCTTCTGACAGGCCAGATACTACTGGGTGATGTAAGGAGATCCAGAGGGTTTTTGAGGGAACTAGCGGGGGGAGGTGTAATGAGAGAGGAAATTGGCAAATCCAGTCTTGTTTTAATGGTAAGGGTCTGGGACAGATGGCATCTGGGGCCTGTTTGGACATTTGGAGGTGGACACAGCAGACATGCTACAAACGTGTACAGACGTACCCATACCTATTTCATGCACGCGCACACACGCACACGAACACACACACGTGCACACACACACACACACACACACACACACACACACATTGTGCTTGGAATCTACATATACTATCTAATATAATATATATAATATCTACCTACATGGTACCTTTTTCCCCACCACAAGACAATGTCTACTGTTTTAATGTTCAGGAAATATAGTATAATAAATACCGTAATTTTTTTTTATAACAGTACAAACTACTATTCACTGTTTAGAAAGTATAAATTGCAATAATAAGAGCATGATGAGACAGGCAGTTATCTGCAGATTGCAGAAGATGTATAAATAGAAAATTTTTCAATCTGAGGTAGATCTTCATCTAGGCATCTGGTTCTGATGAAGAACCGTCTGTATGATGTATATTAATACATGTCTATTAAATGAGTCATGTCTATTAAGTGAGTCATAATGTGTGGGCATGCTTATGTTCCTAAATCAATAATAACAGCATGAACACACTGCTGTATGAACGTTACGATAGTTGTGTTCTCGATTAGAAATGTGCTAATTCGCTAGTCTGTGTAGGTTTAGCTGCACTCGTCTTTATTTCTGTGGCCGATCTTGATACATTAATTCATGAATATGTTATGAGAAATTCGGAGTTCCCACAGCCCAGCTCCACTTTGAAGTCTGACACTGACTGATCTGTCAATCAGTGGCGTCCCGCTCGGCGCGACACCGGGACCTCTGCAGCTTTTAGGCTGTGGCTTTAATCCTGCGAGTGTGAGTAAGCCGTCACTGCTCTAGCCCAGAAGAGGTCTAGGGTGTGGACTGGCCTTGGGATATGATTAATAGAGACACAACCCTTTAACCACGGGCCAACGTCTGGCAGCAGAAGCAACTGCAAATGGATCTTACCCACCGTAATCTTTTTTACAATACTTTTTCATGGTGATCTTCATCTTTCCCTTTGAGGCCTTGCAGTGAGAATCACAATCTGAGGAACATAAATATAGAGAAAATGTTACATTCTAGATTTCCACAATGTTTTTGTTTTAATCCTTCAGACAGTGGCCTAGACACCAAGTAAATATGTGTCTTGGTGTCTACAGGCCTAGCTATTTGCATGCGTTCCCTTGTGTCACACTCTTTCTTGCCCCAATGTCTCATGCAACCCCATATTCCTCTAAGTGTCACCATGAACCGGCTTAAGGCCCACACAGATCCTCTTGAGTCACTCAATCCTTCCTAGAATCTCCACTCTGACCTGCTGCTCACCACATCCAAGCATTGGCACGCATTGTGTCGGCTTCGAGGGCTGGGGAGGTCACTCCAGCACAAAATAAGGTAATGGTGGTGTGATTAACTTGTGGCCTACCAAAAAAATTTGTCGGGCAAGAACACTGAGCCAACATTAGGGAAGATACACCGACACCGGCCACAGCCAAGCGTTCTGTGGCCTCTGAGAAGAGTCCACTTCAGAACAGTGACCAGAAAAAGCTCAATGAAATATGATTAATGGCTTAGGGGTTCACTGCAATCCCTCTGACATGGGCTGCGTTGACCTCGGCATGCAGACGTGCCAAAGGGCTTCATCGGAGGCCACTGCTGTTGGGCTGTCAGGGTGCCAGGTACCTTTTGTAACCAGGGAGCGGGCGGGAGCCGGACCGGAGGCCAAAGAGAAAATTGAAATCGTTTGTTCCGTCTACTTTCCACCGACTGACACAAATTGGAACCAGATCATCTCCTAGTGCTAGCCCCTCCTCTCAGAGCAGTAAGCCCTGTGCTCTTTTCTTGGGGGGGTGGGAAAGCTAGGTTGGGCAGTCAGAAGAGAAAGGAGGGGCCGATGAGAGGTGGGGAGGGGGGGGGGGTACCTTTCAGCTTGCCTGAATATGGACAAACTTCATTATTTCTTCTAGCCCGCTGTCCAGTCTTCCCCTTTCTTTCCCATTATGCTCTGTGTGAATGAGGTTACCCGGGTAACGATCGACCATGTAAAAAACGCCCCTCTTCTCCCTGTCCCCCACCAAAAAGGGGGAGTGGGGGGGGGGGGGGGGGGCTATCGGGGGAGGGGGAGAGAAAGCATGTGTGTGACATTTCTGCTGCAACGCCTGGCAGGAGAAATCAAATAAATAAAAAAGGGAAGTCTCAAACTAAATGAATTTGACGAGTCCATATCGGACACGCATGATTTCCATGTAAATGAAGAGAGAGAGGGCGGGGGTCCTCTTTGTCCCCCCCGTGGGCCTTCACCATACCTCCCCCTTTGATGCTGGCATTCCCCACTAGCCCCAGCGCTGGGCTATCACACCCATGGCTCTCATTAACGTCCAGTCTCCCGCAGTGAGGACAAACGCCCCCTTTGTGTGGGCTCTCTGGCAGGGCCACCTTCTTTATGCGGGGTCCCCGGGGATCACACCGCTCCTAATTTCGAGGGTGGTGTCTGCATGGGATCGCTGACGGGACTCCAAACTCTGCACAGTGCAGACAGCCAATATAGTGGGGAACAGCTCTTACAATAGAGCTCAATGAGTGGTACAAATAGGGCGGAATCAGTGGCGTCATGTTGCCACAGAGGGCGGTAAAGATCAGAAGTGATGATGTGTTACGGAACCTGTGTTGTCATGCAACTATAACCTGCCGAAGCAACAGTGCAGGAGACTGCATACCGTACATTCAGCAGTGTGACGCGAAGATCTACGTCTGTCCACATGCACGGCCGAGTGTAAATAAGTGAGCAAGGGCTAGGGCTTAGCAGCCAGTAAAGCCAGCTTTGATTGAAAAACAAACTGGTGCAAATGAAGCATGTAATCAGATTAGAGCTTGATAGCCCAGAGAGACTGCAGGGTAGGCCAGGGGCAGGCCAACAGGCCAGAGAGAGCACTGAACAAATATCTGGAGTTTGCATCTACTGCATTATTCACCTTGGTTTATTTTAGCCATGCTAAAACTGGGCCCTGTAGACTGCTTAGAGAAAACAAAAAGCCTATGCTAAACTGACCTCAGTAAGTAATACGTTTGGTTTAGCTGAGCTATGCTCTGATTAATCATGCAGATAAAAAATACATAGAGTATATACGACATGGGCGGTCAGGAGGGGGAGTCAAAACAAGCCAAGCATCACCTTAAAGGCGATGTTTTAGTGTTTTAGTGTTGGGTAAATGTGTTATGTTAAATGGAAGCACAACATCAGATATGCAGCTAACCAACCATCTGTTGTCTCACTCACCTGAAGGCTCCTCTGAGCTGCTGTATGTCGCCGTCGGCAAGGCAACCGGGATCTCTGTGACAACATGAGGCAAAGGCAGACGTTGTCACGTTGTCATCCGACAGCAATGCAGTGCATCATGCAGCAATAAAAAGGGCGGATCTCACGTAATGCCTGCATCTTTGTGCAAATATGTAAAACTTCAATTTCCTGGCTATTCTCCTTTGGGCTTAACTACTTTGTTTTGGAGCATTTGTAAATGGCACTGTGGGACAGGGAATGTTTTAATGAGTTTCCTACAGTAGGTAAGGACAGCTGATTCTGATGCCGACAAGACCGGCTCAAATGTGCGCTGAGGCTTTTGACTTTTTGGTATGTTGTGTTACGTGCAGAGAGCCAGCACCGCTGGGCTTGTTAAAAAAGCAGCTGGAATGCTGTATTGATATAGCGAAAAATGTAACATGCTCAATTTAAGATTAAAACACATTATTTCATATCGAGAAACTAGATATATTCAATGCCAAAGACCTTTTCCTCCAGGTGTTATTCTGGTACATTCACGAGTTGGAGTTATCACTCCCGACCAAGCATCACCGTGATTCCGGTTCCACATACTGTAGGCCTGGCTTTGTCCAATGTTCGCATCCACTTTTATCAGAACTGTCCACCTGAATGAAAAACTGTAACATACTGTACAACAATGCCCGCTTCACCTCCCATATGTCATTGTTATCTTATCTGGTGAAGCCAGCCAGCTATTTGTTGTTGATTATCGCAGCAGCGACTAGCTAACCATCTCTATTTCTATGTATCGTTGGCAATTATTGCCAAGGGGCTGGAATCTGTGAGCAGTGGACGGGTGCTATGGGGATTTATTGGGGATGGACAAAGGCTAGCTGTAATGGTTTGTTTATTCAAGTGTTAGTTTGATTGGCTAAAGATCTATCCAGAATAATGGAACAGATGTAAGAAAATAATAAAATAACATGGCACGAGTGTGAGCCATGAACTCATTTACAATCATTTTCCATTCTTCTCTGGTCTTTGTGTGAGGTTTTTATCAGAATGTACCACCGCCGAAGGCGACATGGTATCTGGACTGTAGGTTTTGGCCTCTGCCAGTTAGACATGCCACTGAGATTACGTGCATTTTTGTTTTTGTTTAGTTTTTTTGTAAAATAAAACCAAAAATAAACAATGGTTTTAGGGGGTGAAAATGTTATTTTGAATTGATATGCCATACAGCATCGCTAGTGTGTGTGCCTACATTTGTGCAGCGAAAGTTCCCTTGCATCTTTCAAAGCTCACAACCCCCTCCATGCGCATTTCCATGCGTGCACAGAGTGAACCCCTTCCTTTTAGGGGTCACGGGTCAAACAGTACTTGTGACCTGCTGCTCTAATGCTCAGAGGGTGTGGCAGCAGATCCCACTTGTAGATGCTGTCATGGATTAGCAGTGTGGAGGCAGAGGTGATAAGCACTTTGGATGCAGGACGTACTTATACAGGGGGCGATCGGGGAGCGGCTCTGCTGGTATCCCTTGGCACAGCGGTTACAGGTGATGCCTGTCACGCCGTCCTTGCAGGGGCACTGGCCAGTGGTCTGGTTGCAGGTCTTCCCGGCCGCACCGACTGGATGGCAATCGCATGCTGCGGAAGGTGGAAAACACAACGTTAGCATCCGTCAGAATCATGTAAACAACCTGCGAATTGAAATGTATTTGTTGTATTTGCTTTGCGTTCAAACGCATAAGCGTTTTACAAGACCAGCACAGTGCAAAACAAATATCAGCTTTCATTGGCATGACCGCGGCTGACATCGTTTATTCCATAGAATCAAAAGAGTAATCTCGCCACTAAAACATAATGAAAAACCGTTCACATTAGGAGAGACTTTGCTTTCCCTCCAGACCATCACAGATGGAGATCTTGCACCAGGAGTAAACCTCAAACAAAATACATTGCTTCCCTCCACCCATAATGACCATAGGATTCTTCATTAGGCCTGCTCTGGAAGGCAAGCATAACAGTAAATAACTTGATTAAATATAGAATTTCAATCTTGCTACACAGCGTCTATAAGCTTATTTGCGCTTTTGTGTGTGTGTGTGTGTGTGTGTGTGTGTGTCTTTTGGGAGTACAGTCTTTGTGTTCTGTAATGTTGTGTCCTGGTTTAGACAGATTGTGTGCTCTTCAGATTGAGTTTCCAATGTAAAGCTTTTTTGGACAAGCCTGTCTCACGAATACAGCCTGAATAATGTTTCCCATTACTGCAGGAGTGGAACGCACTTCAAAGTCTGTTTAAGCCGTTAGTCGAGAGGATCGCACATTAAATGTGAGAATTTGGTTCTGTGTGTGTGCACTGCCAAACATTTACCATAAAGACAGTGTTTGAAGTATACGCCCAGCCCAGCCTCCCTATTAAGCCTGCGTGCGTTTAACGCACCAGCAGAGTAATTCAAAAATAGCTTGAAGTGGTTCGACAGAGGCTGGCATCGGGTGCCGTTAGTGAGAATTCGAGGAACTTCGTGAACATTTGGTGTAGCTTATTAAATACAAAACATCTCATTTTGTATACTTGATGTGCAACACAAGCATTATTTGCCAGCTTTTGATGATAAAACAATATAATTATTGGGGATTTGTTTGCCATCTTGAGTGAGTCCTTTTGGACTCGATTATTTGCAATGGCGGGTAGAAACCTAGTGAAAACCACAAGTGCAATTGCAAAAATTGTCATTGAATAGCTTCAAAATCAATACACATCCCTCCAAAACAGCATTCAGATTTGTAGTCACTGTTGTGTTTTCTCCCGACATTCAATTAAATAATGCATTTATATCGTTTCACTGGCTGAGTTATTCTGTGGGCTTTATTTTCGTAACCCAATACAAATTGTATTATAGGGTGGGACCATAACAATTAATTTTACAAAATAAACAACTCAGTTTTTCACTTTCTCTTTTCTCATCCAGTTTTTTTCTTTTTTTTTTACATTTAGTGGTGTAAAACTGAAGAAATATTCTGCCTTTTGTAAATCTAACAAAAATATTAACGTCAAAGGGTTATCTAATGTCGGATTTCAGAATGGAAATATAATGTTTGGCAGGCTAGTGCTACATATTATAAACTCCACCAACATTTCCCTATATCATTGCTTTTGGGGAATGCTTTCTTTCATAGAAATCACTACAATAGCATCACTGCTATCGGTGTGACCTGCGGACAGTAATTCATTTCTACTTGTGTCTGGAGTCCTGCGGAGCTAAAGAGCTTGCGGGTGATGAGGTGCAGCGAACCGTGTACCATTTTCCCTGCTGTGGTCTCCCTTAGCCTGGTTAAGGGCTTCCACTGTCTGCCACAGTGATGAGGGGATGGGGAATAAAATGAATTGTTAGGAATGAGGGCTGTAGTGTGTATGAGTGCGTGTGCGTGTGCGTATGTTCGTGTGTGTGTGTGCACATGTGCGTGTGTGTGTGTGGAGGGGGTTAACGTCTTGTAAGAGCAGTGTTTACACTGCTCTTGATGAGGGGTGAAGTCCGTAATCTGGGAAATAAAGCATAAGGTATTCCATGGTGGCACTGGAGACACCAACTTCCCCTAACCCTCCACATATGTAGTGAACGGTTGAGTCGACATTTTGTTGATGGGGGGGCAATAATGGGTGAGCGGGGAGGCAGGGGTTGTAGAATGAAAGCAGACTTCCTCCTGACTGTGTTGGCACAGCGCTGCAGTTACTGTCCAACAACAGCATAACGAGATGGTTGGCTGAGTTGAACAATAAATATAGCGGGCTCTAACTGATGTCACATAGCCCGGGTTTTGTCACCTGAGGAGAAGGCAGCAATCAGGCTGTTTGGGTTTGATCCCAGAGCGCTTAGCTCGCCAGAGTGATGGGCAGAGGGGCTTGAAGTCTTCATGTTACTGATCCAGCCGTTTGGAAGCCCCGGTGGAGATCTATGGTTGCGGTTAGTTCATTATGGAAGAGGAGAACCCCTTGTAACACTAACCTGCTCCTGCCTGTGTCCACCTGACTCAAACGTCTCCCCAAAGTGGGCCTGTGAAAATGTTTGGGCTGGCACGGCAACGGTGAAACAATGCTGCTGCGAACCATTTGTCACTCTTTACGTAAGTGCAAAAGATCTATCAAAGTGGAGTTGAGCGCCCTATTGCCACATGTGCTATATGTCGACCTGTGAACTCTGGCTGGGCGTGTTTCAAAACTACCCCTCAACCTACGGTTAAAAGAAGGTGGAGACTTCACGAGCTATGTTGCTGCTAATGCCGTGCTCTTATCCTGTTAACGGCGAACAAGTTGAGGGGGATTAGGCGGGGAAGTCTGTCGTGGCTTGCAGTAGGAAATGTAATATCTCGCTGCAGTTCCTGTGGCAGCCAGCGGTGTACCAAGGGATGCACTGGGGATGACAGGGATACCATGGACCCACAAGAGCACAGCAGTGGAAGTGGCTGGACACCGCACTATGCGCATCTGCACAAAGTCAGTCATTTGTCATTATGGTGCAGAAGCAGATCTGCCCAGACACCCAGTTGCGACGAATATGTACAATTACATCGGTTGCAATGGCATGTAGAAATGCTGTCTTTTCTCCATAGCGACAGTAAAAAGGCAGAACGTATTGTACAAATACTGTATGTATACGGTAAATATGGTGAAATAACAACACGTCTATTATTTGATTATTCCTACTAGGCGTTACTAGATAAAGGATTTCTTTCACAATATTTCCCGCTAAAAATTCGTTGTAGGGCAGATAAAACCTCCACTGTTGGCCTCTCTAATACTTTTCCAGAGAAGTCCTTAAAGATCTCTCTCTGTAACCATTCACCAAAATTAGGGATGATTCACTGTGGTGGTCCAAGTTAAACAAATAAAATCTAATTAAATGAAATGAGGCATTGGGTCAGTGGGAGCTGTGTGCTATACGAACCACCCTCTGGTCATTGCGGTTACGCGTCTTTAGAAATGATTAGGAACATTTCAGACATGGTTCTGTGATATGTTTGTGCCTTACAGCACATCTGCAGAGGACACAGATGCAGATAGCGCATAAACATTTGGGCCTTTATGGTTGTGTGTGTGCGTGCGTGTGTGTGTGTGTGTGTGTGTGCGCGTGGGCTAAATAAGACTAAATGAGTGACGGGAGTTTGTTTGCTCTGGGCCTCAGAGCCTGTCTTGTGGGAAGACAGAGGGAGAAAAGCTTTTGTTTTCTCTCTACATACTAATCCTTGGCAGCTTGGTCTCAAACCTGACTTATGTGCTCACACAAGTGTGCATGAGTCCATGTGTGTGCGTGTGTGTGTGCGCGTGCGTGCGTTTGTGTGTGTGTGTGTGTGTGTGTGCATGTGCGTGTGCGTGCAAATGCACTCTCCAACATTTGTGCATGTTTGTCATTTGTGTTGTGTGAATATGTGTGTTTGTGTGTCTGTGCATTTGCACATATGCCAACATTGTTGAGTGTTTGTGTATCTGTCCCTGCTGTCTGCGTGTGCGCGTGTGTGCGCGCGCGCGTGCGTGTGCGTGTGTGTGTGCGTGCGTGCGTGTCTGTCCCTATATAATTGTGCATCTGCGCATGTATGAATAGCCAACATTTCGTGCATATTTAAGTGTGTGTGTCATTTCCGTTGTGCATATGAGGGTGTAGTGTCTGTCACCATCATTGTGTGCGCGCATGTGTGCATGGCGCCTATGTGTGCCACGAGCGTGCAGAGCGTGAGTAGAGATGGGGGTTTTCCACTGTTGTGCTTCGTGGATCATCTCTCACCTCCGTCGTGTGTGTTTGTCCTGTGCAGCCAGGGACCTGCACAGGAACCCAAATACATCTCCGGAGCCACATGGGTCAGTTCACTATAGCAACCAGACAGGTGGGAGCTATTCGAAAAGAACTTCCAGAAGAAATCTTTCAACATACTCATTTGTGATAATCTGAGGGAAAGTCTGTCATACTCACGTTAACGGTTAAGATGTAATGACATCTAGAAACATTAGTCTGGGATATGTCTTCAAACTGACATTGAGCTTTGGTGTTTGTGATTCATTTTTGGATCACTGTAATTAATTATATATATTTTTTTTTTAAATGTATTGGAAAATGTGTGTACTATTACGGTATTTTTGGACCCAATAATGAAAAATCTACAGTGGCCTAAGGAATGCACCACTTTAATGTCAGCTTCTAGACAGAAATTTAGATATAATAATTAAATCAAAGTGTTAAAATTGCAGTCTGCAGTTAATTCCTTAAAAGAATCTCTACAGTATATGTCAGGTGTCCCATGCAGTAAAAACATATAATGCCAGTATGTTTTTGTAGTTATTTCATATGAGCTAACACAACACACACCTTGTTTGAGATGCTTGCAACACAAAAATCAATGATATACCGCCCAGTGGAATTGATACGTTTGAACACAATTGGCATGTGTGGGTGGATATTTAAATATTGTTTTTGCAGTTTAAGGCTGCTAATAGATCTTTCCGACTCAGGCTGTAAGACCCACCCCCATTGGTTACTGTCGCTAACATCCCAAAAACCCTTGTAGCTTCTGGGACATTATGTGATAATCATCGTAGTATTTGAGTGTGCTTTTTGCCAATCTACCACCTTGTAAAACAGCGTTCTACAGTGAGGCTTCTTCATCTTCTTTAGTCAAGGATATACTGTACCATATTCACAACATGAGATCCAACACTGGCCGTAAATGCTATTCTGGCCATTACAAGCATTACTGTAAACAGCTACAACAGCTATTTATATGTAGCCAGTAACGGCACTAAAGGCGAATGCATCTTTTGGCTGTCTTACTGTACCTTCAAGAATACAGCCTGGTGTTTATTGATGTTGGTCACGTTCAGTTCTGCCACCTCCCACAAGCTTTAATCTACCGTAACTTCAGTTTAGCCAACTGTGTTAACTGTTTTCTGGTTTGAACAGAGGACGATGAGCTCCCTGCTGTATTGGTACTGTATAGTCTGGCAGGATCTCTCGTCAGATTTGCACGTTCCCGAAGCGCATCTAATGCCAAATTTATAAGGGTGCACAAGCATTTATTTAGCGTATTAGTGTGAAAATGGATGCTAAACCTTAATCTACCCCATGGCCCCCGTGAACCAAAAGATGGATATCTATCCTGTTTAGTTTTTACCCGATACCATGTTTGGATTAATATGACTGGTTGGTTATTGACACGTGATTGACAGGTTGTAAAGGTCTATTTTAGACTAATGAGATAAATGATTGATATCAACATGCTAAATTGTATTTTTTTTTTTTATGAAAAAAGTTGGATTGCACTTTTAACAAAAGTTAAGTCCTGTTTTCAATCTATATATGTAGACATTCAAAAGCTTTATTATCAAACTCCTGGTAACTGAATATTAGTGGATGTTGTGCAGCATATGTCGTTGCTCTTCGGCCCCTTACCTTTGCAGGCCCTGCGGTGGGAGATGACCTTGGTCATGTCTCTGTAGTAGCCCTCCTTGCAGTAGTGGCAGTGGCGACCGGCGGTGTTGTGACGACAGTTGAGGCAGACGCCACCACTCCTTCGGCCGGACAGCTTGTACAGCTCCATGTTGAAACGGCAGCGCCGGGCATGCAAGTTACAATGGCAGGCTGGGCAGAGAGACATAAATGTAGAATTAGAGAGAGGGAGTTGAGAGAGTTGTAAATAGTTTCATTGTACAGAAGTTTTAAGAAGCAATCTTGCATATTTGCATATTTGCACATTTGCGGCTTTTTTCCTAAAAAAATAAAAATAAAAAGGCCCCGCCAAATCATAATGGCATTCGTGAAACTAACAATATATTTGTTTTTGTCTATTTCCACCTTTATCTTAGTTTATGTTCCTATTTATGGTGCCAGTGCTGTGTAGAAGAATTGGATTATTTTGAATTTGACAAAAAGTCTATTATCTTACAATTAGCTTGCAATAGCTGACTATACCTTTAAACTGTAACTTTGAATGAAAGTGTGGTATGAGTGTACTGATTGCGCTTTATTTAAATTTGTATATCTTTATAAGTAAGGTGTTTACAAGTTTTCCAGTAATATGTCGGCAATAACCAAACAATAACCGTAGCCAAGGGGGACACTACACCAGTACATAATATAGGGCTGCATTGTTTTTAAAATGTTGGACTTGCCTGGTCTGGTCTTGCCTGGAGACTAAGAGAGCTTCTAAAAGAAAAGGTCTGGTTCATTCTCTCCCCACCCCGCCACCTGCATATGAATTTAACCTCTGAACTCCAGTGACGTCAGCTAGGAAAACTTCCTTCTTCCATTCTCCCACACTTCAGAGAAACCAGGAACCGGGTGTGTTTTAAGATTTATTGCAATAGCACTATTCGTAGTTTAATATTGACCCTGAGTTTCCTGAGTTTTACTTTGGTTTTCATGGCAATTTCAGATATAGGCCAGGCCTGTTGCCGTCTCGGCTGTGATCAGCACACTACTTTTGTGATAGTTTTAACTTATGGTAGTAGTTTTCAATAGGGTTTCGGGATGTAGTATTTTTTTTTGGGGGGTTGCTTGATGATTTCAAGATTATGGAAAAATATTTTGTTGTTGTCAGTATCATTCATTATAATCAAGTTATTTTTAATGCTGTTATATGTACTGTGATTTCAGTTATCTTAGCCATTGTGTGTGTAACATGATTGGTGTAGGGAAAACACAGGGGGTTGTGAGCGATGAACAAAGTCGTTTTGGGGGCCATGAGTCAGAGAGTTTGAGAACTGCCGCCTAATGGGCCATTTTCGGCAGCCGCAGAGAAACAGCAGTCACGCGAGGAGAGAAGAGAAGCCCTCACGGTCGCTCACGTACCAATAATACTGGTAATCTCCCCATCAAAGTTATTACAGTGAGGTGCAAAGTGATAAGAGTGCTGCTGCATGCATCACATTTATCAACGCTCTGAATCACGCCGAGACCAGCTCACACCTGCCGCCAGGAACCAGGGCTAGCAGGTGGCTAGGATTCAGAAATGTTGCTTCTGAATAGGGGCTTGCTTATGGACGAAACACACACACACACACACACACACACACACACACGCACACACAGAGGTGTTTGGCAGCTGTCATGGGCTTATCTTCCACACGTTCCTGCCCACGGCTAATTCAACACACACAAAGCACACTGAACCCAGGTGGCTTTGAAGAACACACACTTACTCGCACACACTTACTCGCACACACGCGCACGCACACACACACATATACACACTCCCCCTTGCTTGAAGGGAAAAATTCAAAAGCGCTTTCAGGAATAGGAAATGGGGAGGAATGCTCTTAGCTAGCATCATGTGCTATGCTGGTATCAGACCTTCATCCTCTCAAAAGACAGATGCCGCTATTGTATTGCTGTTAGAGACACTTCAAAGAGCACAAATCTATTTTACAACAGATTAATTTATGATATTTCCAGATGTCATCGTTTCTTTTATTTTCTTTTGGAAAGGTAAACAAAACCAGCAGTTCCCGGCAGGAATTTGAATAAATCTCTACATCTTTGTAGGTCTCTATTTTCGGGAATGCTTTCCTGTTTTTGTATGTGTGTGAGAGACAGAGAGAGAGAGAGAGAGAGAGAGAGAGAGAGAGAGAGAGAGAGAGAGAGAGAGAGAGAGTCACATGATTATTAAGCTCTATCTCCGACAGCTGTCGTCAGGCCTTTGAAACGAGCGCTGTGCTATCTCATCCGCACGTTCTGCTCAATTCGTCCAGCCATGCTAATTGTCCAACTGTGCCAATAGCTCAAGTGCTGATAAGCAGTGTTTAGCACAACCTCGTTTCTCAATGTCCCACACAGCAGCAGCATTGGTCCCACTGCAAACCAAACACACCATTGTAGAATGCAGGCATCATGCAAACAACTCAAGCTTTATCAATTATTTTCTACAGCAGGGAATCACACATTAACAACTAGTTTTATTTTTTCTTTGTCTTGCTGTTGATAAAATCCTATTATAAGAAAAAAGAGTCACTGAACATTTATTTCCTGGTTGTCTACTGGAAAAAGTACAGTAATGTTTTTAGCATGCACTGTAATGTCACATATGAGTGTCCTCTCGTGGCTTGGATATTCCACTCTATTTATGTACAAGTGCTATCTACCAGGCATAGTGAAGGCGTAGTGAAGGAGGTGCTGGTTGCTGCTCTTTTGGTATGGAAATCATCATCCCACAGTTTAGTGGAGGCGTTTTTTCGCCCTGTCAGCGAGAAGGGGCGAACTGCAGACACGATCAAGGCCTGTTCTCCACTGAAACCTGGCTATGGATGACTGCAAGCCCTCCACAGCACAGCAGCCAAGGCATACCTCTCTGTCAACAGGTGTCTGATCTTCAACCGCGTGTGTGTGTGCGTGTGCGTGCGTGTGTGTGTGTGTGTGTGCGCGTGCGGTCCATATGTATACATGTTTATGTCTAGACTTTAGACTTATGCGGGTGACCTGCATTGAGAGGAATGTCACACTTGTTTTCCAAGGGGGAAACATGTTGCAATGCTTGCGCAATTTATTTATTTTATTATTCCGGATCAATTGCTTTCTTGTTGAATAGGCCCGTTTCCAGAACATCCCCTCACAGCTCTGGGCTAAGGATAAGATGACAGACCCATAACACGTTGTCTAGTACAGTGTGAGTTGAACAGAGTACATATGTTTTCTGTTTGTACGCATCACAGTGAGATGCATACTGTGCACAGCACTGCCTACTGTACACAACAAACCCTTTTCCAGCCAAAACACAACATGCTGTGCATGTGGTAAACATCACCAAGAATACAGAACACAGGTATGAAACATGGTTTCTCCTCTTTATGGGCAAACTGGAGCTACGTGCAGTCTGATAAAAAACTGTTTTGTTTTAACATGCTGTAATATTTCCCGACTCGGTGCCAATTTACATATAAAGCCGTTTGAATTTTAATTAGAGGCAAAAGCTCACTTGATTCTTGGCCTACGTGGGGCTGGAGCGGTGGTTGTTGCGTAACGCTAGTGCTGTCTGTGTGTGGGTGATGCTTCAGATATGCCATAAGTGCTCCTCAACATCCATGAAAGCTATTATGCACTTTATTATACTTTCTGTGTTCCAATAAAAATCTGAATTGCAATGAGGCACCGATGGATGAAGTCATGGTTAAGCACGGTGTTTTTAGTAATATTATATGTCTTCATAATGGGGCAATAAATACATCTTAAAGGCTGTTCAATCTGACCGAGTGGAGAGTTTATTTTATTTTTGGAGTTCACAGAAATCACAGAAAGTCAACAACTGAGGTCAGCGGTTTATGGTATATAAACTGGATGATACAGTATATTGTCACAAAATAAAAAATCACCCTGTTATTATGACCATCATATGACAATGTAAAATTGACACGTTATAAAGTACAAATGTAACACGTAGGTGAACCGCCCTCATACAGTCTGTTATCGTTACCCAGGAATTTCTTACACCAGCTAAACTAGACGTTTTCTTACAAGAAATATTTTGATTACACATTGCTGCCACATCTGTGATTTTAATGAGGGAGAGAAAATCAACAAAAGGCTTCTGGAATGAGCTATCCAGATGATAAATCCTTTTACAAGTCCTGAATGCCTTTGATGATTCAGCCCAGGGTGAAAATATAAGTGATGAACAAATGATTGGCCTGCCTGTTTTCTCTGTTCTCTCTAGAGAGCAGTGTTGATTTGTTTAATCATCAGCTGTTGTTACATCAATACAACCCTGTCACCTACATGAAAAATCATGTCTGTGTGCCTAAGTCTGTGTAAAGACTTGTTTTGACTTTCATTGAGTCAAAATAAAGATGTCTAGCATGTAGCATTTGTGGTTTGTTTTTATTAAATAGAAGCATATTAGCAGTGGGTGTGAAACTGGCTGTTATATTAATCTGTGCTATGCAAATGTAATGGTCAACAGCCCCAACAAGACATGAGTGGAAACATTTTAAGGCTCCATGATCCTTATAAGTGCTTACAAGTGCAGTAGATGTATTAGCGGCTTTGCCCGAAAATGAACAGATAAAATCTGCGTTTGTCTGAAGTATATTGTGTGGGATTTACGTCCCACATTTCAGCACCACGAAGAAGAATGTTCGCAAAATGAGCCTGCTTGTTTATCTAATTAAGCAACATGACAGGTAGCTTCCACAAGGTCTTGGCACTCATCAAGAAATGTTCCTCCAGGTTATCCACCGAGTTCTCCAGGACAGAGCTGTCAATAACCAGCTCTTGTAGCAGGAGAATATGGACCACTTCAATGCTAACAACACTAAGGGCAGAGGCGAAACAGCGCAGTTGATCTCTGACAGCCTGGCTGTGTAAGGACAGATGCTATCTCTCTAACGTGGCCATCACGGCTAATTTGGTGGCAACGCGTCTATTCCCTCTGAAGGGAGGGGGAGTAGGGGGGGGGGGGGGGGGTCTGCTGTTACCGTACCAACACACAGGGGAAACTAATGATCCATCACTCAGCTCACCTTTCACCTCTGGGGATTTGCCAAGCCACAACAGAGTGCATTTAGTGCCCTGGGACCAGATAAGAGATGAAATGGGATAAGCTGAGCCAATGAGTTGGGTCTGAAGTATATGGGATTTACGGCCCAAAAGGGCATATACTGATAATGTCTTCCTCTCCACACAGGCCTATATGCTTGTTGGCGGCAAATAGATGCAGATTTTATTGGTTGTCTCGTGCCACACATGTAAAGAAGGAATCCACATTTAATGGAAACCTTAACGTTAACATCCCAAACATCCTCAAGCAAAAATACAGACCCGCACGAGCGTTTTCTCCTGTAACCAGAACATGGACCACCTGACCACCTGACCAACTGTAAAACAACAATACAATACAAGCATAACAATCTTTAATCAAAACACTGAAACCTAACTCCTCAGTTGCTTCGATGTACTAGCCAGGAGTCACTTTTTAAATGTAATCCTTTTAAATTACTAGATACCAGACTAATATTATAATCAGTAACGTCATTTTTGCATTACCCAAATTTAGTAAAATATATACCCACATTTAGTAATATATAACCAAAATATATATATATTTTTAAATGCCATCCAAAGCAATTTACTGTGTTGGTGTGCTACATTTTTGTATCTTTGTGATTATTGACATTCAAGAAAAGGTATTGAATTAGAGAACAGCCGATTATTATATGTATTTTCTTTTCTGAAAACTTCCCTTTAAAGTAGTCCTAGAAGTAATCTGATTCCACAAGGTTAGATAATATAATGTATTACAGTTCGTTTTTTGTTGCATGTAACTAATTCCATGCAATCATTTACTTCCCAACCATGCCAGGAGTGTATGCCTTTTAATTTGATCAACAAATGAAATTACCACAGAACGTACACAGTATACTTTCACTGGAAGTACTACTAATACTACTGCTGATACCGCTACTGCGGCTGCCCTTTTCAGGATAGCTCAGTGCGGTAAGACGCACACAGCCTTTTGAAAAGTCTGCCTGGCCTTGCAGCTCTTGTGCGAGTCAGTGTACGTTTTGTTGTGGAGTCTCCTTTATGCATCCAGCTCTTTCAGCCTTTAGAATCCCTGCCTAATTGGATCCCATTTCCATGTGCTAACTCAGGATTAATAGTTGTGTGTGTGTGTGTGTGTGCGTGTGTGTGTGTAATGTCCTCTTTCTCTTTCTCCCTTTCTTTGAGGACTCCCTCCTCTCAGCATGAGAATGCATCTCCCCTGACTGGCCTGCCTGGTCTCTGGTGTGTGCGTGCGATGATGTCATGGAGGGCGTTCCCTCTAGCGAGTGTGGCTCTGTGATCTCTGGTGGAGATCAATTAGCTGAGCAATCAGTCCTGCCTGGATGGGCCTTTGTGGGGGCAGCTCCTCGTAAAACTGCCCCGTTGCCTGGCGAAGAGGGAACACATCGCCTTAACATAAACAGCCACCCAAGTCAGCCTGGCCAAATTACTACAGTACAGCTCCTACCCATGCGCGTGACATTAGCTAATACAGTGTAACATTAGCCAACGTAATGCAACATTGGCCAATGCAATATATCATTAGATAATACTACCGTAGCGAGGCCGTAGCAATGATTGGTGACTCTGACAAGACCGGTAGTTAATAGGCTTTAATGATGCCAGGTTGGGCTGCAGAGATTATTTAGACAATATTGACTATTGAAGTTGGATAGGTTGTTTTACAGTCAACTGTATTGTGACATGTTGACATTATGTTTGTGGTTGTTAAACCAAAACGAAGAGGTTTGAATTACAAAAATTCATCAATATATTGTATTTCATCTGGCATCAGGGTGAAACACATCACATTCTCTGCATATGAACCCACAGAAACGTAGGGTATCCAAGCTATGACAAATTACCAGACACTGTAGACACTATATGTATGACACTGTAGTGGAGCCGCAAAATGGGGCAATTATGCAATCAGTAATGACCAGAGCTATATACCCTCTCTTCTATACACGGCTGGAGGTGAAATTTGCCAATGATAACACAACCCGTCTTATGAATAACAATAATGCATAACCTGTGTTATGGTCTTTGGAAGATTCCCATGGGAAGATTTCCATGTTTCTATTGTATGTCCGTACGCTGCCTTTACTAACTGCAGTTAAAATATACTATTCCAGTAATAATCCTATTGTAATAACTCATGAAAAGTTATTAATTTATGATACAGTATATTTGTGGCAGAGGCTTTGCGTATTTTTAATATTAACATTGTGTATGTGTGGAAACATTTTCTGGAGTTTATGGGAAATGTAATGATCGGTGATTGGTCAGATTACATTTTAACACACCATTGAGGTTATCAATGTTGCTGCAATTACTAAATATTTGTATGTAATTTGAATATAAATAGAAAGTTTCCCATGCAGTTAGCCTTGCCGTTACTGTATAATGTGTGATATTTACATTTGAAACCTGCATATACTGTACCTTCTAAGCTTGGAGTTTGGACAACAGGAGAAATCTATCTAAAAATCAGGGACAACATGCACTTGCCCACTG
The DNA here is from genome assembly GCA_025399935.1 of Amblyopsis rosae. Classification (NCBI taxonomy): domain Eukaryota; kingdom Metazoa; phylum Chordata; class Actinopteri; order Percopsiformes; family Amblyopsidae; genus Amblyopsis; species Amblyopsis rosae. Next base: position 7,036 of record JAODTR010004567.1, on the reverse strand, counting down.
AGGTACAATTCCCTACCGTGCTTTCTTAAGAGTGAAAGGCAGCTCTGCGAGCAAATGTGATTAATGTCATCATATTTATGGCCATGTGCACACAACTTCCCCATTCCACTCTTTCCTCTGGTCAGGCCCAGTGGCACAGGACACACAAAGACCAAGTAATACTCACTGTAGCATGAGTGACACCTGTGATGCTATACAGTCAGGAGAGAGGAACATAAATCAGGCCCAGGTTTAGGTCAAGCTGAGCATGTGGTCTGAAGGGACCTGCTCCAGACCAGAAGACATAAAAACATCAGGACGAGCCTAATTGCAGTGGGTCTTTATTGGCCGATGGCAGGCTGAGCTCCAAATGTTCCCCACAGTGCAGGGAGGTTATTTTAACAGTCCAGCACGCACCCTAACCCCTGTCAGCTCCTGCGGTGGGGGTGTAAGGGCCGGAGAGAACAGGAAGCCACTAGGCTGTAAATTATTACCTGGATGACAATCTGTCATTCCTGTGGCAGGTTTATTGTATTTTTCTCCCCATTTCTCCAAGCAGCTATTTGCACTTTGTACAATGTGTGTGCTTGGAATATATCAAGCTAGCTCTGTAGGTGGGAGACCGATCATGTGCTTTTATCAGGTTAAACTAAGTTAATACACAACAAACATGATTTAAAAGGGGAAGTTTTGCATGTCAATATTTTCCATATAAATATATATATTTATATATTTTTTTTAAATATTTTTTTTAATCTGTTAAGGCACGGTATGTAATATAGTGTCATCGTGTGAGTCATGCATACTTTTTGCCATGGTTTCTCCACATGTATTTACAGTATATACAGTATGAATAATATCTGGAAAAATATAAAACAATCACCATGAACTGCACCATTATGTTTGAATAATCGAAACACAGCTATTTGTTGGGTTTTTGTTGTGACCAGTTTGCTATTTGTTGTGACCAGTTACACACTATTACAACGCCGTATTAGGGCCAAAAGTAATATTCTGTTGACTACTATACATATGTTATTCGAACCTGGGTCCCATAATACGGAAGTGGCTTAGGCTCTCTATGGACAGATGACTGCATGGATAGCTGGCGTCATCTACAGGCAATTCAAAGGGGATTTGTGGTACAGCAGGACAGTATTTGATCATCCACTGCAGCGGAGGCATTTGTCCAGCCTTCTCTCACAAATTAATATTACTGCCACCCCCCACCCCCCACCCCCCACCCCCCACACACCTCCCGCAGCCATCATACACTAAGTTCTTTCTTAAGTTAAAACATCAAGAAAGTAGAAGTGGTTATGTTGAGATTTGCAATTTTGTCAGTGCGGTAATGTGTAGTTCCACTGATGATAATCATCACCACACCAGTGCTATCACAATTCATATTACTCTATCAAGTGTGTTAGAGGTGTCATCTAAATATATCAACCATATGCTGATGACAGAAATGTTAAAGCATAAGCCTTCTTACAGTAAGCACTTTGGTTCTATTTCATCCGAGTGAAGGAAAATGTTATGGGTTTAACAGTTAATGATTGTTTAAATGGAAATGCTGACAGGTCATTGTGAATGTTTTTCTCATAGCCCCTTCATTTCTTTGTCCCTCAGTTTGTTCTGGTTGCTAGGTGGCTTCCAGGACATGGGACTGGGCTGGGGAGGGAAAAGGCTGGGTTCTTCCTGTAGCACGCCAACTGCTTGTGCGATTCTAAAAGAATTCCAGGGAACTTTCAACAGCAGCATCAACAAGGAGCTAAATATCATTTCTACAGCTTCTACTGTACACCTCCTACACACTCAAAAATGGCATCACAGTTAAAGGCCTGTGTGCAGCTTTTTATGTGTCTATCCTTGTTGGCTGTGTCATTTATAAATATAAGATTTGAGTGAGAAGACATGCAGAACTTTCTGTCTATTTTAATCAAAGCGTTGGGCTGTTGAATTGTTAATAGATTGTGTTGTTAGGTCTAATGAATGTAATCTAACTCCCTAACTTATTGGAGGTCCAGGCTGACCATGCCTGGTTAATATTCACTCGTGCATTCTAGCACATAACACTTATTTATGAAGGCAGTGTAGACTTAGAAATCGACTAATGGAACAAGCAGGACATTTTAGCATGCGGCTAAACGGTCGATCCACCTCATAAATCAGAGCAACGTCACACTACAGGCTGTGCAATCCTCACAGTCCAACATCTTTAGATTTTCACAAGGCTGCTTTTTCGGTGTTTTCGGACCCTACGTCACTCAGAAATGTACAAAAGTTGTGTTAAGGAGCCCACTACCAATGATACAGTGCGATATTACACCACAGCGCAGTCTAACATGGGCTTTGACCATTATCTTTTACAGGAGGTCAGTGATCCTAACTCGTACCATTTCCCTTAACTGGCTGGGTGAAAACAAGATATGCCAGTCTCACACGGCATGGGGACTGGATCCAGTAACTGATGCCCATAGCCACAGCAACCACACACATGCAGATGTGTGCATGACATGTATAGTCCCACTGGGTGTAGGATGCGAGTGTCACACTATAGGCAGGCATGGTAACACAAGCAGGGTGCAGTAGTGGGGGTACATCCTACATCCTACAGCTCAGGTCAAGCCTAGTCTCGCAGAGCCAGCCTTTACTAACGTAAAGTCTGGGACACAGCGCTGGCTAACTGCGTCGAGATCCACCGACTTGACAGGAGTATTTTGATTGACATGCACATCAACCAACTATGTAACTCAAAGTCAGATGTTAAACTTATACAGAGGAATTTGTTGAGACTTGCCAACACAACTGGCGGATTTTAGGCATTGTTCTGGTAGGCTACTGTTAGTGCTTACAATTTGTAACTATTGGCATTAGTAAATAAATCAGGCGTTATGGCGTTATTCCAGAATTACAGATACAGACTTCGTAAGTGACAATACTAAAAGCCAATGAATATCTACTTCTCAATTTCGGAAAGCACTGTTGAGCTTACAGGGGTCTTATGTGACGTAGTGTTAATAAACGGAACAGTTATTGTTGTATTCCCACTTGTTACTTGCTGAATTCTGTGCTGATTCCTTTGATTAGGACGGTCCATACAGTATGGAATGTAAACAACATTGTGACATTGTTGACCAATTCAAGGATAGGGTGTATTGCCTTAGCCTGGCGTGACCAGACCCAATATTCACTTTGTGAATAGGTCTGGCCACGCTCCATTGGGAAGTGTTAACAGTTTTGAAACTACTACAGTACCAATCTGCGTTGTTTTGATCGCTTCATCTAGTTCTACCACCATTTCGAAAAACACGCTTGACTTCAACGTCATCTCACTAACCCACCCTGATTGGTGCACCAGCAGGGGGCTGTGAAAACGCTAATGTGGACAGAGTTTACACACTCTAATCTCAGCTAAATAAATATCGAGCTGAGAGCATAGTCGGGCGGAGCCAGGCTAGCATTGCCAGGCTGTATGGTACATGTACACATGATATTGTGATGTTACACTGGTGACCCAGACCATATAAGAGGCAGATCAGTAAAGGAAACAGACAAATCAGCATGCCGTATCTCACGGGATCTTGTGAGATTACCCACAATCGTGTATACATGCACATACACACACACACACACACACACACACACACACACACACATGTCCATCAAGGCACACAAAGTTCATAGGGAGGGCTGTACAATTGATTAATCCCAGGGAAAAAGTTTGTTCCTGCTGCTAGTAGCAGATGTAGAAGGAGGCCTGATATATTTATAGCTCAGGGAATAGTGTCTGGTAGCTAGCGTCCTTTGCTCTATCTATCCTGCTGGATATCCTCTCGAATCCAATAAGTGGTTCCTCGTTCTCTCTCTCTCGCTCTCTCTCTCTCTCTCTCTCTCTCGCGCGCGCTCTCTCTCGCTCTCTCTCTTTCTCTCTCTTTCTCTCTGAGATGAATTGGGCACAAGGGAAGCAAAGCACAAGAGTGAATATTGGAATTCAGGTCAGTAACTATTTGAAAAATAAATATGAATCAGGAACCTGCCACTCCAGTTCCTTATCAAGACAGACCTTGTGGCCTGTTTGTTTTTCAAATGTTCTTCTGGAGAGAAGCAGTTCTTACACGAGAGAGAGAGTAGTAGGTCTGACAACGATTTAGGGCCAACCAGAGATGCTTCAGTCAAATTTCAGAAGCCTTAAGGTGGGGTTAAATTTGGTCAAATGAAACCAAACTTGCTGAACTTTCACTCCATGGGGATCACACTGCCCATATCAAATTTTATTTGAAATTGTCCAGCAGGAGACTAGAGTAATCAAGCAAAATGTCAGTTTAGTTGTATATTTCACATTTATGTGTGGAGAATGAGAATGAGAATGGACTTGGAGAATTACCAGGACGCTTCTAATACCAAAATTGTGCTCATTTGCCTACAGATTCTGCAATCATACTCTATACATGTTTAGATAGAGATTAATATGTATGTAATATTCAGGGTTGGGAAGGTTACTTTTTAAATGTAGTTTGTTACAGTTACAATTTTTCAGACAAAAATTATAATCAGTAATGTAATTTTTTGATTATCTAAATGTATCTAAATGTATCTAAATTATCTAAATTATTTAAATGATTATCGAAAAATGTACTTTCCATTGCTTTTAGATTACTTCATGCCTAAACACATGCCTTCAAATGCCATCCAAAGCAATTTACTGCGTTGGCGGTGCCAAATCTTCCTATTTTTGTGACTGTTTATGTTGCTCAGGGGATCAGATTAAAGTAAGACATCACTGAAATTTCTGATTGACGTTAAAGAAAGGTTAATAAGAGAACAGATTGTTTTATGCATTTTTTTTCTGCAAAATTCTCTTTTAAATTTGAAAGTAGTCCTAGAAGTAATCATAATTTTTTTTTAAATACCTATAATCTGATTCCACTATTTCATCTGGTAACTGTAGTGAATTACAGTTACAGTTTTTTGTAATTAGTTATTCCCAAACATTTAAAGGTAATAGCGTATATTAATGCACTTTCTGTCAAATTCAGTGAATAGGCTATCTGCTCACTAGCACTGCTCACATTCTCTGTGTGTGCAGAAAAAGATAATCTGGTGTCTCTACACAGCCCTGGCTCCGTAAATAGAAAATCAAAGTGGTGCAGACCGAACACAACTACAATATCCTTGGCATTCCAATGTGTGGGGCGGAGCTTCTGAGGGAGCGTACTATGGCATTGAATGGGGAGGAGTTTATGTTTTTATCGAGTTCAAATATCAACAAGTTTTCTCCAGAATAACCGACTGTATCTGAAATATAATATTTTGCATTTAATGAACCACATTTTTAAAGTGGGTCTATGACTTTCTGCCACTAGATGTGCAGCAGAATCTCAGACCAAAACAAATGCTCCATGAACCACACACACACACACACATACACACACACACACACATGCACTTCAAAACAAAGACTAGAGGAGCTTGGATTGCAACACACAAAGGGAGTGTGATTCTCTGCTCAAAACGCAATTACTCCACTATACACAGAATATTATTGTTAAACTATAGTATAGAGCACATTTAAGAAAATTCCATCCTGCACTGGATTCCGTCAATAACATACTGTACTTCTAATGTGTCTTGGTCAATAACATACATCTAATGTGTCTAGGACGCTGGTTGAAGTGTTTATTTGATTTCACAAAATGTATAAAAGTATGATCTAGCTTTCACCTGTCCGCAGTGCTTCTTCCAGCATCAGAGACGTGAGCCAAGATAAACTACAATGCAGTGGAGGTCCAGTATACTAAGGATCTTAGTGCTTAGTATATTGTGCTTTACCGTAAGCACAATATAAAGTCATGAGTTACAGTCAATTCAATATCACTTTAACTGTGTCCAACATTGGCGGTTCAAACGTTTGTTACTGGAAAAGTAAAAGTATTTATAAGCGTCTGGGAGAGAAACCGGCAAAAGCTCCCTGCAGATGTGTGTAATTCTAACGAGGATCAAGCGTACTCAACTGTTGGTGAGCCTGTTGTCATATGTTGTCTCCCAGCAAGGAGCCCTGTGTCGATAGCACAGCGGGGAAGATGGCCGCAGCCAAAGCGGCTTAGCACTACAGAGTTCCTTAACACTGACAAGACAAGGACAAGTGGCACGGAGATAAGCGACAAGTGACACATGGTGTGTATGTCTGTGATGGGTAATGGTTGTGGTGAGGGGGGGGTGAGGGGCACACAAACTGATGTCACTTAGCTGGCTGTGTTGGGTGGCAGCAAAGCAGGGGGGTTGTAGCAGAGCCGTGGAGCGTGGTATTCCCCCCATGGCCCATTAATCATTCCCAGACTGGAGCAAAGGGCCTCTTTGCTCACGAACACACACACACTCTCATTCTAGGTGGTCTCTCCTGCCATCCTGGAAGCCCCAGGCTGGCATTGAGTGGCAGAGGGTAAACCCAGGCAGACAGGCGGTTGTGGATCAACATGTGGGTGCATTCACCCACATGTTGATCACCCATCGACATGCTGTATGACAACACACATATTGGATGCTTAATGAATGGATCCACAGGGACAACACACACCACTTGCTGCCTATAGCGGAAGTTTATCAACCAGTTAAAATTCAAGTCCCCATAAAACATTTAAAGTAACAATGTGCACCCCCAACACACAAAACTGCCTTGGAAAAAAGGTAAACCTTGTTATTAAAACATTAATTGGAAATTCTATTCCAACTTCAGTTTAAATGTATAATTATTTCGTTTTTTTCACATTTCATTTCTCACTTCTTTTAGTCACTGGGTGATACCTAGATGATTGTAGTTAACACAGGGAGAATTTTGGCAGGCGGTTGTACGATGCCAAAATGACGGCCCCACCCTCCCATCCGCATCTCTTGTTACAGAATCCTCCCTTACCTGTTGTGACTACAATCATGCTCTCTAGGGCTTGTTATCAGGATTCTATCAGGATTCTAACGAGCCATTCATTTGAAGCTGTGTTGGAGCAGGGAGACATCTAAAACATGCAGGGCAGTGTTCCCCGAGGACCAGGGTTGGGAA
>JAODTR010004566.1:0-11974 GCA_025399935.1 Amblyopsis rosae | reverse complement strand
ATTTGACATAATTTACACATACAGTATTGTGCAAATGTAATATTGCTTCTTACGTCGATAGGTCTGCAACATAAGGTCCATGGACTGGATGTTCCCTCACTCTGAGCTAGAATACAGAAGATAATAATTTAACATGGTTAAAGATGTTTGATGAAGTGGCTGCTTATTGCCATACTCAGCCACTAAAACACCATTGTCATATGCAGGATCGCCTACAGAATCATGAGAAGAACACCTGTCTCAGTGACCGGTTACATGCAGTACTTACAGGCATTTTCTTCTGGTCATGCGCGTCCCTGTCGACTAGAAGGTCATGAATATTCTCATTGTACACTTCGAAGTAGCTCATCTCTAGATGACACGTCATCTGCAATAGAACATGTAATGGAACTTTTCCAGCAGACTTCACATGGGTGTGCAATTAAGGTTAGATATTATAGTTGTTTCAGTGTTTCTTACCTCATCGTTTTCAACAGAAATAATTCTTGAGAAAAGCTCCTGGCAGAACCTCGGGATCACTCCAGACTCTTCGCCAAAGCCCATCATACTGCTCAATAATTATTTAAAATAAATAGTGAAACAAACAGAATATTTAAAATATATATTCAACAGTTTCTTTGGATTTAAATTCATATTGAATGGCTGTTCCAAAGAACAATTCATGGACTCACGTGTAGGACTTGCCAGAGCCAGTCTGGCCATAGGCAAACAGGCAAGTGTTAAACCCTTCAAAGGCCCTCTGTAGGAGAGGCCTGGCAAGGGCCTCATAAACCCTCTGCTGACAAGCAAAGCCAGGGTCCTCATCGTCCACGGAGTAAAAGGAGAAATCAAAGGTGAAAGAGTAGATCCGTTTAGTGTCTGGGTGCTGCACAACAGTTTCCTGGCCATTCATGGAGATCACCTGCAGTGCTTTCTCTGCATTTTCCCTAGAAAACACACACACACACACACCACAATGACGAATTTATTTATGAATGACAAGCTTCAGTAAGAAATGCTGACAGTTACTTTAGATAAATGTTTTATACCTTGAACTGAATGGACGAAGGCGGACTGCTACTGTAACCGCACTGTTCTCCATCTTTAACAATTCGTGCTGCTTCAAGACATCACTGGAGGGCATCAAAGGTTCTGCAGAGACAGATGTCTGGGCGACAGTAGCATTCCTACCCTCTCCACCCGAGGTCTTCCTCGCCTGTACCGGTGTTACTAAAATGTCTGGTTTTGCTGTGGAGGCCTTGGTCCCACGAGGAGCTGCAACGGGCAAGATTTCTGTTTGCTGAACGCGTAAGCCTAACTTTGAAATCTCTGAACTTGCAAAGTTTATAGACGCCGGATTCGGGACTTCCTTCCCAGCCAACCTCTCAAATGCCTTCTTTTTTGTGGCGATGTTTTCAAAGAGAGTCTTTTTAGTTGGAGTGTGGAATATTCTGCCTTGCTCTCTTGCCTTTGCAACGTCCAGCAGTGGCCTGGAGGACAGAGTCTTGTTGCGTACAATTGCATGAATGGAGGGGACATCCATACTTGTAGAAAACGTGCTAACAGGACCTCTTGTGTTGATCTTGCAGGCAGTTTCCTTCAAACTGACAGACCGGTGCACACCTGAGCTGATCGGCGTCCCGTTTGATTCACTGAGAACGTTCTGTTCTGACCTACTGGAGGCTAAACGCGTCCCCTTCGCAGGTTTACTGTCAATACCTGCGCTTTTATCAATGGAACCAGTTCTGGTTCTGCGTTGCAGAGTCAATCGATTCTCCGGAGCAGATGTTGCGATTTGTGTATTCTCGCTCATTGTTTTGTCTGCGTTTTTCAAATTAGTTTTTCTTCTTTCCAAAGTGAGTCGACCACGAGCCTGGTGTCCGCTGCTCTTTGGGATGACGTACGTCCTGTTGACCTCCCTGCTTTTAGACACAGATGTGGCGCTATCATCCGCAGATTGTATGGTGCCAGCATTGTCCTCTTTTATACGTGTGTGAAGCTCTCTGACAGGTGTCCGTGGAGTTGATTTTGTCATCAGATTGTCATAATAAGCAGTGTGCTTTCTCGCAGGTGTCGAAAATATCGACATGACGATCGGCTGCTAAAATAATGGGCGAAAATGTAAAAAAAATGTATGCAAGTTGCACTAGTGTGTGCTGTGATAAATAGCACACCGGCGTCCTTTATAAACAATTTAATAAACCACGATTCTAACACTACAGACAGTTTGATACTGTGGCTGTTGTCCCTCCCATCGAAAATCTTACTTTAACGGCTCGTTATTACCGTACTTTAGAATGAGTGAGTCGCTGATTTCATTGGAATAAATTACGTAAATCGTACCTTTTTAAGCACACACCCACTTAAGTAAAACAGCTAGAGATCAAACGTGAGAATTATAGTTAGACTGCAAAAAGACAGCGATAACATTTGTTTACGTTTTCTATCAAATGGTACCGTACCAGCTTCCGTGTTTACCCGCTTCAATTTCAAACTACGGATGCAAGTGATAGTTGATTGGCTGGATTCTCTGAAGCGATTACGTCAAGTCTTCTACAGTACAGTAAATAGCCGATAGATGGTAGTATTTTGCTGTCCATGATTTTATCATTTAGATATGCACATCGCCACTAGGCAGGAGAAACATTTTATGTAAAAATGATAATGATACAATTATCTATTAATTTAAAGATGGGGATATGCAAAATTGTAAAATAGACTTTACTAAGGATTTTGTAAGGTAAGATTTCTCTGAAATATGGGCTTAATCTTTATAGTTAAACCACTGAGTATACTTTGAAAACACTGCTTGTTTATTATGTAAAACATTATGTATTCACAATAGTTAACAACAATATACACAATAATACATGTAGATTTGTTAAGTGCAATGTACAGCGCAGCTGCTATTTCTTGCGGCGGTCATGTTTTCTAATGATGTCAATGAGGTTGTCCTTGGTGACAAGCGGCTCATCGCGTGGCCCGGCCTTCTGTTTTGCCCTTCTCTGCTGCTCATACAGATGAGGAGAGTTAAGGAGCTGCGGGGGCAAGATGGATCCAGTGGGCTTGACTCTGTTAACAACCTCAAGGAATAGGCGCTTGTTGTTGTTGTTAAGGAAGGTGATGGCCGTTCCTCTGTGACCCAGACGACCTGCCCGGCCAACCTATGTAGAGAACAGAAAATGTTTCAGGTAACTAGATGTGGAAATAAAAGCTCCAGATCAAATTAAAGCACAATTAGTGGTTTGGTATTATTTTATGGCTAAAGCTAAATAAACATTTGGTTTTCCACCTTTTATGGACATATTGTACAATTAGGTCATTTAGAAGACGATTTTATTAAAGCGACATACAACGTGTATATTTATTAGAGTAGCATACAGGGGTTAAACATCTGAGAACTGGGAATTAATCCCATGCTGTTTCAGTTGGGAGTTCACTACGCTAACTAACCCTAATCCACATAAAATACAGTGCTATTATTAAAAAAGATATGCTTGTTAAGCTTTGGCCAATGGAGTTCCATTGACAAAAGCACTGGTATTAGAACTTTTAGTTAACCTTAACAAAACATCTTGACTTATGATCAAGGTAGATATCATTGGAGTAAACAGGCATTGGATTGGCCAAGGATCAAAGCAAGGCATGAAAATGTACAGAGTGCACGCACACATCCACGCCGCGTGCAAAATACAGCTAGGAACTCGTCATAATAGGCTTTATGTGTGTGTGTGTGTGTGTGTGTGTGTGTGTGAGAGGGATCTTTGAATTAAAAAAATAAAACAATAATCCTACCCCTCTACTGAGCCTTTACTGGGGGGTGTCACCATGAAATGCATAATTCTGGTTCACCTTCAAATTAAGATTTTCTGATATTCAAGATGCATACTGAAATCCTCTCGAGCCTCAAGGCTCTTGTCAAAAATCATATCTGATCAACTATAATGACAGTACATACAGATAGCTACATAACACTTAGGTTAAATGTTTAGGATACAGTATTTGTAAACCAATCCAATTTAATAATGGCAATTTAGAAAATCAGTCAGAAGAAAGAATATAAATAAACTTTAGGTATACACGATTCACATGGGTCGCTTCTTTGAGGTTGTATAGTCAGAATTTCCTGATAAATCAGGAGAAATCACATCCCCAAGTAAAGATTTTGTTTTGATCAGTGATGAAAAATACAGTTCTTGGTAAAAGGACTCAGACATTTGGACCCCACTGGGTGCATTCACAAACCAATGTCATATGATTGAACCTACCTGGTGAACATACTCATCCATGTTGGAAGGCATGTCAAAGTTGACGATTAGCTTGACATTGACCAGGTCCAGTCCTCTGCCCAGCACTCCTGTGCTGACCACAACTTCAAACTGCCCCTCCAGAAGACCCTAAACGCAAAACAGGACAGCACTGTTGTATCCTGTGTTGAGCTGGCTTGTAAAAAGCATTAATAATGGCTCTCATTTACACTAAATTAAAAAGGTATCGTCAGCTATTGCAAGCTAAATGTAAGCTGATACACTTATAGTCAAATTGAACAAATATCCTCGCATTTTGCTATTTTACCATCCTGTGCATGTTGAGAAAAAATAAACCCTGATAATTCGACACAGCCCTGGCTATGTAAATAGGAACATAAACAAAGCCATAGCACCGCGCTTTAGTTCACAATGCATTTCAACGTGTGAGGCGGATACCGTTTTGATTTGAGCTCGAAGTTAGCAATAACGATTGACTGACCCTGCTTTTAACATGAAATGGGTAGTAGACCTACTATGTAAAAGCACACATTAAAACCTGCAACATGCCGGGGGGGGGGGGGCGATGCTATATTCCACACCACTTTAATGTCACTGTTGCCACTGGTCTTGGCTGCCTTACCCTAAGGATGCGGTTGCGTTCCCACTGGCTCTTGTCAGAGTGGATGGCCACAGTGTTGAGGCTCATCACCTTAGTTACGGCTTCACACAGCAAGTCTGCCCCCAGCTTACAGTCCACAAACACCACCACCGGAGGCTGGAACAACTTGCTGTCCTGAAATGAGATTGCAACATTTGTAATGTTTACCTTGACAGTGGACACAATCATGGCCAGAAGTGAATATTTAATAACTTTGTGTGCTTTGGGTTTGGATCTCTTCTTGACATCATCTACACAAAGGTTTCTTTGAATACAACTATGTCTGTCTGTCTGTCTGTTTGTCTGTGGCTGCAGCCTAACTAGAAATGTAAAGGCTGTGTGAAGCAAACTGGCCTGAGTGAATGGAGATTCCAAACCGAACATACATTAAGGATCTCAAAAAGCTTCTTCTTCTTGGACGGCTCCTCCACCCACAGCAGGATCTGCCTGACATTGGCACAGGGCTGGTTTCTCTCCCCGATGGCAATGCGGATGGGATCCTGAGTCAAACGCGTGGCCAGCTGTTCGGTCCCAACGGGGATGGTGGCCGAGGTCAGCAGCGTCTGCCGGTCCTCTGGTACCTGCTCCAGAATCTCAAGGACCTGCTGCTGGAAGCCCATCTTCAGCATGGTGTCAGCCTGCAGAACACAAACACAATAAACCAGGCTTCATGCAATTAGTAAATGTTTAAAAAACACTTACAGACATGCATTTCTTTAAGGGCACATGTACAAGTATATTTGAAAGAAACATGCTGAACTGACTTTGACTAAATGTGATTTTACATAACTCCAATACCTCATCAATCACCACCACCTTGACTGTGTTGAGCTGCACTGCTTTCTGCTTCAAGATCTCAAGGAGCCTTCCGGGTGTGGCAATAGCAATCTAATGGAGAGTACATTTAGTGTGCCTGAATCCATTACCTATTAGCTAAACACAGCAGTTGATGGTAAGAGAAAAAAAAAAGTGTGCTTGTACTTTAATAGTGCGTTTCAGGCGATGGAGTTGTGGGGGCAGAGGCATACCCCCCACCAACAGAGCTGTTCGCATGTTGGGCAAGCCCATCACCAGTTCCTTGGTCTGCCTTTCAATCTGAATGGCCAGTTCCCTGGTGGGGGTCAGGATGAGAGCTGCAGGGCTGTGTAAACTGCCATCTGGTTTCTGGGAGAAAAGCAGAGACAGTGTTAGGCCTATGTAAATATACAGTATAATTAGGGCTGGGCGATATATCGAATTTCCGTTTCTGACAAACAGATATAGGTAGCCAAATGTAGTATTATAAATTACCCTGTAATCAAAAACCAATGTGGATTAAATTATAGCTGCAATATTCACAACCTCTCTGCTATGGATTTAACCATGTACTACAATTAGGTCGCTAAAAATAAAAAATATTCACATTTCTGTCAGGTTTAGTGTTTTTTCTCCTCCTGAACATTTAACCCACTTTACAGAAAATGCCGATATATATATATTGTGATTTTTGGTCCATATCGCCCAGCCCTGAGTAAAATTAGATGTATAGATAAAGCCTCATACTGCTCTGAGAGATAAAACTGAATTTAACCGAGGTCCCATTGCTGTAAACGTCACGACAACAAGAATTAGGTTGTAGCAGAGCCACAGATAAAAATAGGCCTTAGCTTATGAATTACTCAGCATGGTTCTTTCAGTGGCTGAGGGATCAAACTGTGAAAAAAATGGTACTCAAATTAACTTACACCAGTGAGGGCGCTACACACCAGGTATGACTGCATTTGTCACAGAAAATAAAGGCTTTGGAAGGCTTCCCGTTTTTAAAAAAAAGCCAGGCCTGCCCTGCAAAACAATATGAGCCTTGTATATTATTTATATTCTCCACGTCAACATTGGCACACCCTTTTGTATCCCTTGAGAAACAATATGCCTGATTGGACACCGAATCCTCAAGGTAAAAGGTTATCTAATAAATTTGATTCGGTGTCCACAGAGAAATTAACACCCACACAGCTAAAGTTCATGTGATTCTCCAGGACATACTGTAGTGTCTGATGTCAAGCAAGCTATTACCTCACCTAGCATATGCCAATAAAAAGGTATAGTAAGCAATTGTAAGCTACTACACAATTCAAATTCACCAAATATCTCCTCTGCATTCTGCTATCTTGCCGTTAACTGTGCATGTACTGGTGTCCTCTTTGCACCACACAACAATATCCTAGCCTTCGTAATGCGTAACTTACAAATGTGTGAGGCGAGCTTCTGAGCTAGCAGCACCCTATGAGCATTTAATGTAGAGGTGTTTATGTTTTCAAATACCAAGCATTCAGCAGAACTACCTACTATACATTACCTATTATGACATGACTCTGGGGGTCAGTTGTAAAAATGTGATCTGTGTCACTCTATATTTCTAATGACAAATTAGATAGAGAAACAGTTACTGTACCTCCAATGCCCTCACTACCACTGGCAGCAGGAAGGCCACAGTCTTCCCTGAACCGGTATCAGCACTGGCGATCACGTCCCTGCCCATCAGACCTACCGGGACCATCTGCATCTGTACTGGGGTGGGGGCGTCGTAGCCAGCCTTCTTCAGGTTGCCGTTCAGTGTGGCCGAGAAGCCACAATGTGCAAACTCTATAATGGGTCTTGCCGCATCTTTGCCTTCAACACTGATGCAAAGTTCACGCTTTACTCGCTGCATTTGGTCCTCTGTTAGACCTGAAATGAATGGGTCTTCCTTATAGGTATAACCTTTATCAAGTTCTCTATCACTGCTAGTGTTGGATGCTCCCTGTGGTGGTTGTTGCAGGGTTACTTCACTGCCTGTTTGGCCATCGTTAAAAGCCTCCACCCCAGTCCCAAGTCCCATCTGGGCTAAGTGGTTAGCCTTACATTCAAGACTGCACACATCATTGTCACTGCTGTCACATATGTATTCTCCATAACGGCCACAAATCACACACACCGGTTCCCCAGGCTCGGGCCACCTCTGACTTTTCAGATAGGATTTGACTGGTTCCTCATCCTCATCCTCTGTGTCGCCTGAAGAAAGTCCCTGACGGTCTTCATATTGTGAGTTTTCTTTTGCAGTCTCTCTGGTTTCTACTAATTTGTGCTCATTTGTTCCAGTGTTCTGGGGGTCGGATGCTTTCTCCTCTGCATTGTAACTTGCGGTAGAAGTCTGTATCGGGGTGTCAGGAATGTCTTCATTTTTCCTCTCCTCTGAAACAACTTTGGTCTTCTTGAGGACTGGGCCAGAGCCCGCAATAGGTCTTCTGACTTTTAGAGATCTTGGCATGAACATTTTAAAATGTTTTTCCTGTAAAATAAAAACAGAAACAGAACGTGTTATATTTTCCAATGATCTATTCCTAACTGTACCGGTAGCATAACCCTCTTTTAGCCAACTTCTCTCACACATTTCCAATGCAATTCGTTAAGGTAATATTATCTGTTAAAGCTAACTGAGCGCCAGTATGCTATCTTAATAAAGGTGTTATTATAAAGTGTATGCACATGTTAAACACTACACGAACAAACAATACATTATTATCATCAAAGGTTACCTTATTCACTCATTATTTTCGTTCTCAACTTGACAGCCATCGACGCGTATAGATGACGTACGTTTTCCTTTGCATTTTGGGTATTGTATTTCATTGAGTACAATGTTTCATTGCGATGTATAATATTCTTACATATTTCGTTTGTAATTTATTTGTATTTAATTACATTTTGAGAATCGAAGGTTTCATCCACGAACATGTCAAAGAAAACAGAATTATGTGACTAAGTTAGTCTAGACTGGGTGTGTATAGTATAGGTCTACTATTATAGCCTTTAATATTAGGTCTTTGGTAGGGAACAAAAATAGTCCTGTCGCGTGTATTCGTGGTTTCTTTATAAGGGAATTTAAGAAAACTTTCAAATTTTAATGAAGATAAATGTATTTATTATTTCCATAATTTCGTTGTGTCTAGCATATTATCACTAATGACATGTACACTTCTTTCCATAGCTATGAAGAAATTGGATTGGTGGTCCGCGCATGCGCAGTTTGCGCACAGTAGTTCGAGCCACAGTGCGGCATAACTGCAACTAGACAGCCGAGATTGGTGAGGTAGGGGGATATACAAAAACACGCGATTTATATAGTAATATGTAAAGATGAAATAGAGAGAAAATGCAGATAGAGACTTAAAAATAATGGAATTATTTTTGCTTTAATTTCAACTGGTGAATGCGCGCCATTTGAAATCCATGGAACGCTCGCTTGACAGTCTCGAAAGTCCTTTTCATATGGGAGCAGAATGGATGAAAAATACGACGTCCAGCGTATCAACGTGAAGAGCTGTGACTGCATCTGTTAAAATACAGGACGCAGAAAGCAAAGCATTTGCAC
The DNA here is from genome assembly GCA_025399935.1 of Amblyopsis rosae. Classification (NCBI taxonomy): domain Eukaryota; kingdom Metazoa; phylum Chordata; class Actinopteri; order Percopsiformes; family Amblyopsidae; genus Amblyopsis; species Amblyopsis rosae. The sequence continues at coordinate 2,697 of JAODTR010004566.1, read as the reverse complement.
TATTCTGTGTTGCATGCAATTGATCAGTGAGTGGGATGCTTTCTGTTGCTCTATAGGGGTTTAGAAGACAATTCACGATATGGGTGAAGTTCAGGACACAAAGGATGTTAAAAAGACATTTGTTGCACCAGCAATTAAGCCTTTCGATCATTATGACTTTTCACGGGCCAAAATATGTTGCAGCCTCACGTGGCTGATTGCTAAAGCCTATGGGACAGGTAGGTTTTCTATCCATGCTTTATTCACTATCAAAATGTCAGCGTTATTCAGAATTATTATCATTAGGCTGCTATGATTTGGTCCACTATTGACTTTCCCATTATCATCTAAAACCTCGTCCTACTAGAAAATAAGTATTTCCCTAAAGATGTCATTATTTCCTTAAGATGTCTGCAGTCTAAGATGAGTGCAGTAGGTCGCCATATCATGTAAACACGGTGGTGTGATTCTATCTTCAGCGTGTACAGTTTCCTAGCCTAAACAAGTAGTGTGCATAGTAACTAGTATGATTTTAGAATAATCATAATTGTATAATAATAATTATGTTACTACATCTTTAGGGGCAGGGTAGAAGGCATGATCAGACAATCACATCAATCTCAGATCAGGGTGATTGCATGCATCCCTGAGGAAAAAAATATTGACCCCCTGTTGCCACCATGTACTAGTGTACTGTTGTGTACTGGGTCGATCCAAGCCAACCCAATATTTCAGGATGTACATACAAATCACAGATGGCTTCTTGTGGTGCTGGTAATTGCTCTTTCTTGTTTAGGTAGGCTATACCAAAAACAATATGGTTCATATTTTTTTTAGACACTCCTTGGGGAAAAAAGGCGATTGCCCTTATTGTAGGTTAGTGCAGCGGTTAGAATGTCTGCCTTGTGGGAAGAAAATCCTGTACCTGGATGCAGTTTAATCAAAAATGTTGGTTGGCTATTTATGATCCTGAGGCCTTTGTCAAAAGACACTAAATGAGCTATTGTCATACAAAGCAAGGAAGCAGGTTATTGCACATTGTAGTGATTTCTCTGCAATTTAACAATAGGATTCCAAGGTGCAGTGATTAATTAACATACATTTACAGGAAGTCATGGGTCCATTGTTGCCATGTTTCATTAAGAATATGCATTGATTCGCCAGTTGCCTTTATACGATGGCAGGTTGCAAGCTAGTATCAGAGGTTGGCCCATGTATGTCCTTATGAACTGATTCTGATTAATGTCTAATATGCTCAATTAATGCATTTTGCATTACCAAAACCAAAGCATGTTTATCCTGTTAACACACTATTATGTCACACAGTTGACCTGTCTGAATAATAGCAGACAGCATGTCTGTGTGCAGACATGCAAAATCATTACAGACTAAATGAGATGCTGCATGCTCCAACCAGAAAGCAGCTTATTCTACCCTCTCCCCTCTGTTGTAATAGCCCTGCATACATGAGATCCTTCGTGTATTTTCAATCAGGACTGAATTAAAAATATTGTCCTCTAGAGAGAGAGAGAGAGAAATATGAAAGGGAAGGATAGGGAAGGGATTCGGGCTATTCTATAGTTCTTGTAGAGGGATTCTAATTCTACATTTTCTATTCCAGAATAAAATTTCTTAAAATCACATTAATTTGCTTTGTTTTTAGAATGACTTTTAAGAAATGGGATAATGGTATATATTTGAATGTACATAAAAAGAAATAACTGAGGCTATGTGGTCCATAACAATTATTTTATTTGAGATTTGCTTACTTGATGTAAAATGCATTGTGCACACCTCCATGCAAGAACAATATCTGATATTACCCACAGATACAAACACACACACACACAGACACACACACACACACTCACATGCAACCAGCCTTTCTCTTTGATGATGTCTACTGTGTGAAGGGTATTCCTGGGGAGCTGAAGGATGTTGTGCTTCGAGCCAGTTGAATCGATCAGCTTTCCTCTCCATGCTGCAGTTGCTATAGCGACCAAAGGGTCTATATCCACACAGCTCCATCATGAGATGCCATCCAAGTTATTGAAAAATGTAAAAGACTCCCAAAGCCAGAGGCTGACACGTACAACACGGAGAAAACCACCAAAAAAGAAAAGTACATATTTTAACTTGCATACTAATACAGTTTTTGTATGCTCTACCACTCGGACTGCATTTACAGTATTGTATTCATAGCTGCCTTTTGATAATGGATGTCTTCATTAAAAAAAAAACAGCAAAAAATGATGTTAATTGTTTAATACTGGCTGTATAATTCCATGTCTAATTTGATCAGACACCTTTTATAAGGACGTTGTATACTCCCAATGTAATGTCACACCCATGGTTAGTGCCCACTGCATCCCCCTCCTGTTCTACCAGGGTGGTGTACCAGCCACCACCTGTCTGCAGCCTCCACATCCCCAACACACCCCAAACCACAGACGCACATCACCTTGGCCTTGTCTCTATCATGATCACCTGTGTATGACTGGTCATTTACTGTACAGTATACACATATTGTACAGTCAGTTATTATTGTGTCTGACCACTTTGAAAAGACTGAGCGAGCCCCTGTGTAGACTAGCTTTGAGAAGAGCTTTCTTTAAAATATTTCCTTTACGCACCTGTACTTATGTTTTGGACACTCGGGTGAAGAGAGGGGCAGAGCTGGCTACCGACCACCATCTGGTGGTGAGTTGGGTCAAGGGG
>JAODTR010004565.1:0-11976 GCA_025399935.1 Amblyopsis rosae | reverse complement strand
GACTGGGGGATCCCGAGACGTTCCCAGGCCAGTGTGGAGATATAATCTCTCCACCAGGTCCTGGGTCTTCCCCGAGGTCTCCTCCCAGCCGGACGTGCCTGGAACACCTCCCAAGGGAGGCGTTCAGGGGGCATCCTTACCAGATGCCCGTACCACCTCAACTGGCTCCTTTCGACGCAAAGGAGTAGCAGCTCTACTCAGAGTTCCTCGCGGATAGCTGAGCTTCTCACCCTATCTCTGAGGGAGATACCAGCCACCCTTCTCCGATACATTAAATAATATATTGTTAACAAATGCATAATTACCACATTAATTGTTAAGAGATTCGGCTGCTTGGTTTAAAACGGGTGTGCATATTGGCGTCAATTATGGCAATTTCATCATCTTTAAAATGTAAAAAATAGGATTTTACTTGTATTGCCTTAGAGTTGATGATTTATGCTTTACAAAAATTATATAGGCATATATGTAGCTAATCGCATATGCGTAAATACGGCAGAACACTGGCAGTCGGCAGGAATGAACAAAAAATTACGCAATAATATTTTATTTTAAGGACGCCTTTCAAGACACTTAAGGACATCTTACATTACAAATACAAAGACCCATAATATTAAAAACATTTGACTAAGACAGCATACACATATTAGACATACAAGATACAAATGCAAAAGTGTGAAAAGTAAAGGAGACTGAGCAGAGATTTCAAATACAAATGTGTTTGTTGTCAAATATGGGAAGGTCAGCAATATTGGCAGGGGAATATAGTTATAGCCTACACAGTATAATACAATCAGAGGTTGGGAGCCAGGGAGTTTTAAAAGAAAGGCGTTCACATTTTGTGTACGCCAGGGGATAGGAACATTAACTGATTTGGCTTTTCACCTTCAGCTTGTCAAACCCTGCACTCTCGTCCAGTGGTGCGCGTTTAGAAGATGTAAAAAATGCCAGGCGAATATGTTGTTCTACCCGTGAAAGAGTAGGGTTTAATTGTCAGAGAGGGAGCGGACATCAATCGGATCCGCAAACAGGACCTGGCAAAGCATGCGATTCCAGTGGACCGTCGGATGAGGGCAGCGAGGGGGGATGTGCCGAGGAGAGCTGCCGCTCGTTTCGGCGAGACAGACCCACAGTAGACTCCGGCTGACGAAGAACCCCAGGGTGGACAAAACGAGCTGGGGGGCGTGCCACCGGACCCCAACATTTACAGCAGTAGCTCATCTACAGTCCGCACCTCAGTGGAGACGAAAAAGGGCCAATCCACAATGAAAAATGGTGGATGGTGCAAACTGCAGAGGGACACGACCACCGTCCGCCGATCCCGGCTCAGGCCATCGCAGACATTGCAGACTGGCACAGGTTGTAGGCAGCGATGTATGGCCGGAACGAGAGGAAGATGACCTCTGATGTAGGCTAATCACCGACAAACATGCAGGCGATGTCCAGGCAGACAAAACACGCAAGCTCTTCTGTTCAACAGGCCGCCGGTGTCGTGCGACAGGCAGCTAGCTACCGAGTACCGGTAGGCTAGTAGCTCAGTAGCTAGCAAGGACCTTGTTTTCTGAGGCTCAACTAATTGCAGTCGATTCGGGGATACATTTTATCTTTTAAAACACCTAATTTAATAAAAGAAAAAAAAAAAAAAAAGTACAAGACACAAATAAATTTAAGATACAAGACACCGAAGGAGAAGCAGCTGCCAAGTGCGCCATGCGTTCTCCCACTCAGTTTAAAAAACAACAAACCCTCTGATCAAGACTGTATGCCTTCCTTCTCGTCGGAATGTCTGCTTAGAACGAGGTTATTTCACCAGCATATTTGAGGTCTGAGGTTGGCTTTGGATGAGGTAGTCAAATTTTTAAGATCATTGTAAATGTAGACTATACATCTCATTCCAGATGGAAGTGGCTTCTGCTACTCAAGCCCTGAAGTGGCAATAGCCTCTAGGCTAATTATTCATTTACATAGCCCTTGCCGATAAGATTATTCAGCATATCAGATATAACATCTATTGAATCCTTTTATAACAGGGAGATTTGTGGGTGTGGTTAGACAGGACCTAGTGGTTGATATGTCTTGAAGCCCAAAAACGACAATCAAGTGTTCTCCTGGGTAGATCAGGGTTCTTGGAGAAGTGCTTGAAGCAGTGCAGTGTGACTGACAGATAACCTGCTCTCTGCAGGATGGTTGCTTCATACCTGGTTCACCACAGCTACTGTGCCACAGCTGAAGCCTTCGCCAAGTCCACTGACCAGGCTGTGCACGAGGAGCTGGCCTCCATAAAGAACCGGCAGAGTGAGTGTTCATACGTGGATTGACCAGGGAGCGTAAACGTGCTAGCATTTATTATATCTGCTATACAAGTTTTGTATGTTTTCTAGTGATCCTTCCCAACATATAAACCCTCCCCCCCGCTTGTGTTGTGTGTGTGCGTGCGCAGAGATCCAGAAGCTTGTCCTGTCAGGTAGGATGGGCGAGGCCATTAACACAACCCAGCAGCTGTATCCCAGCCTCCTGGAGAGGAACCATGACCTGCTGTTCATGCTCAAGTGAGTGTGGCCTTCACTTGATGCGGTGTGACCGACGCTCGTTCAGTTAGACTTTTATGCTAGTGGTTTTGTTTGCCACACTTCAGACTGCTAGTGAAGGGTTACTTTTGTCTTGTGTGGTCCCCGGATGTGTCCTCAGGGTGAGACAGTTTATAGAGATGGTGAATGGGACCGACAGCGAGGTCCGGTGTCTAGGTGGCCGGAGTCCCAAGTCCCAGGACAGCTACCCTGGCTCTCCTCGGCCGTTCAGCAGTCCCAGCCACAAGGCCAGCAGCTCCCAGCTATACTTGACAGGTAGTCCTGCGCATGTGACATTATCAATCCATACAAGTGAATCCAAACATTTTTCAAGGTGTTCTTGGTGGTTCGGTATTTATTCTAATGCTTTAATAGATGCCTATTGCTCAAATGGATTATTTCCGTGATCGGTCAATATAAACTCTAGAACACTGCTCCCGTGCTCTAACCCAGGCTTCGACAGCAACTGCTGTAATGGAGTGACATCCAATAAGAATCATGGCAACTCCCCCCACAGTCACAAGCCCTGCCCACCAGGCTTAGGCTCTGCTCTGCCAGCGGCTGACCTCAGCCTCAATGGAAACAGCATCCAGCAGCCTGTTAGCAGGTATATACACACACACACGTGTTCTAGACATGCAGGGCCCTCTCTGGTGCTGTGAAATGAATACAATGCGGAAGTGCCAAACGCCTGCAGTTCATCGAATGGCCACTTGAGGCTGGCAGCAAAAGGGACTCGTACGCTGTAATGTTAAAATGTCTGACTTTACAGCAAATGTATACATGTTTACAGCCTGGATCAAAAAACTGTTTTGGTCTCTATAGCTAGTCTCCCTGTTCATGACAACTGTACAGGGGAGTAGTTTCTTTCTAACTCATCGGTAAAAAATACATTTATCCCATTATAATGGATAGGGGGGCGTTACAGGTGGAGTAAGATACTGCAAAGATGGCGATGGTCTTCAAACTCGTTCTTGAGAAAAGCTATGAGTGACGTCACGGAGGGTTTGTCCATTTATAAATAGTCTATGGTTTCAGACTAATGTCACGCGTGTTTTTTTGTTAGCTGTTCTTGCCACTTGTATTCCAATGAATCTTGTGTATACAGTCAAGAGATGGTGCTGCATACACAAGTGAAAATTGAAAACTGTCTACTAAACCACCAAAACAATTATTACAAATGCAACATACAGACTGAAGCGACTTGTATGTTTGTTTTTCTATCAATAAAAGGCAGGCTCAGTCATTCTTGCTAACTTCGAGCTCAAATGGAAACGGTGTTGCTCAATGGTCCTCTGCGGTGGTGCCTCACATAGAAATGCATTGTGAAGCTTTGTTGATACGAGCGGTGTTCGCCACTTTGTTACTATTTACCGAGCCAGGGCTGTGTAGAAGTATCACATTATTAGTTTCAACACGCACGGAGAACGGTAAGCTAGCAAAAATGCAAGGGGAGATATTTGTTGAATTTGTGTGTGTATTCTCTTACAATTTGCTTGCAATAGCTGACTTTACTTTTTAATTACTTAAGTGGCTTTAATGACACATTTGTTAAGTGGCTTGTAGTCCATAACACATGGTATGGACAATGTAGACATGCAAGGCATCATTTGAGATGTTCTATCTCACAGCCCCACTGAGTTCCAAGCCCTGCTTGGCTTATAATAGAGCCATTCTTCTTACCACATTATAACGCTAACCACAGTGACGTGTGGGCTGTCCTCGACAACAGTGCTGCGTTGTTGGCGCACAATTTCAACACTGCACACTGTCCTGTATATGAAGGCACTAGCTGTGCTGGGGCTCTGATGTGGGTCTCTGTGTCCATGGCTGCAGTAGCGAGGTGGACATGGAAGTAGACCACTTCACCAATGGGCTTACAGAGTCCTCCTCCAACGGCTTCCTCAACGGAAACTCCAAGCATGCGGTGGAGCGCGACGACTGCGACGCGGACATGGGTAGGGGCCGTGTGTTCAGTGTACAGGTGGCGGTGTGCCGTGGCCTGGTCTCACTTGATTGGCTGTGCTTGTGCAGAGGTGGAGTCAGGCCAGTCCAAGCGGCAGCTGTGCGGGGGCAGCCAGGCGGCCATAGAGAGGATGATCCACTTTGGCAGGGAGCTGCAGAGCATGAGTGAACACCTCCGCCGCCAGTGTGGCAAGAACTCCACCAATAAGAAAATGCTCAAGGTGAGCTGCTGCTAGCGCTCCTGCTATCTGACTATTAATGAACACAGAACAGCCATACAAATTGCAGTTAGTTTTTGTTTGAGATACCTATGTCTCTACAGGGCCTAGGGACATGATAGCCTGGTGTAATCAGGCCACGCTCCATTGGGAAGGGTTCAGTCGTTTACTCCTACTGGGCGTAAACCTCTGGTTACTTTTGAAACTATTGGGACAGCGCTGAACCAATCAGCGTTGCAACTATGGTTTTGATCACCTCATCTAGCTCTACCACAGTTTAGAAACATGCTTGACTCCTACGTCCTCTCTCTAACACCCTGATTGGGCTGCCAGCAGGGTGGCTGTGAAAACACTTACACTAACAGTGTTTCCAGACTAATCTCAGCAGGGAGCAATAGTTGGGCGGCGCAAAGCTACGGTAGGGGCTATGTAACCATCTTTCCTTCACCTGCTGCAGGATGCATTCAGCCTGCTGGCCTACTCCGATCCCTGGAACAGTCCCGTAGGATACCAGCTGGACTCCATCCAGAGAGAGCCTGTGTGCTCCACCCTCAATAGTGCAATATTAGGTGTGTATCCAGTATTGTTGGCATGGTTAGCATGCAGGGCATGTGGTGCTAACTGTGGCTCTCTCCTCCTGCTCTTCCAGAGACTCACAACCTTCCCAAACAGCCCCCTCTGGCCCAGGCGGTAGGCCAGGCTGCTCAGTGCCTCTCCATCATGGCACGCTCTGGCAGTGGCTCCTGCGCCTTCGCCTCTGTGGACGACTACCTGCACTAACCCCCTGCCCCCTCCCACCCGCCCCCCCACACACACACATCGGTCTTCACTCATCGCCCCGACCCCCTTCCCCCGTTGTCTGCTGTAGAACCATCTCTCCTCTTGACGGTGGCCCTGAGCCCCTCTTGGAAGCCACTGCAACAGGCTCCAGCCTCGGGTTTGTGTGCGCTTCTCTGAGCCTTAGGATTCCAAATCTCTCTACCTACCTTCATGGAAATGCACCTCTGTTATTCTCAACATGCCTCCTTGGCGCTTTGTGTGGGCAAGGAAGGAAGGGGAAGCTAGCCAAGTTGACATGCAGTACTTCACCCCACCCCACCCCACCCAACATAAGAGAACACATTTGTATGTTACAACAGACACTGCCTGTGCCCTTGGGCTGTGGGGTGTTGAAATGACGACAAGCTGGACCTTCCCTTGTTCCGCATGAACCTGAGTATCCTTCCACAGCGTCGACACGCTGCCCACAGGACACAGGGTTGTGCATTTCCTCCCACGCTTGGCTGCCCATGTGGGATCTACTCACAGCAGCAGGGAAGCCAGAGCGCATTTTCAGTATAGATTAAACCTGTTAAATTTTTTGCCCCGCTGTTTTTAATCCTTTTTTTATTTTATTTTTTTTTGATGGGGAGGGGCTGTTTGAGTTTCTCTTCCCACAGCATGGTGCAGATGATTATTCTATTCTCATTATTCTAATTGTTACTTGCATTCACAGTATATTTGTTGAGCGCTAGCAAGCAAGTTCCACAACATGTAATAAACGATCCCCACCCCATGTGTGTAAAACATTTATATATGGGTTAACAAAGGAATTATATCGATAGATATCAAGATAGAAACTATACAAAAACAATTCTTAACATATCCAAACAGGCATTTGTTCTTATTTATTAAATGTTTGCATTATTTCTTTAAAATTGATATTTCAGACTGCAAGAATGGAAACTGGCCCTTGTAATAAGCCCATTTGTGGTGACGTTAGAGCTATTTCCCTGTGCATATCCAGGTACTTGCTGTAGAGTAATGTTGAGGCCCAGTTTACAGTCCTGTTACCCAGCTCCCATCAGGATAAACATGATGCCAAACCCAGTCAACGAATTAGGACAACTGACCTGACCCTGTTGCCTCACTAACAAACTTCACAGCTGTTTTTATGCAAATGTATTTTTATTTTTGTATTCATGTCTGTACTAATACTTTTATCAGTTACAAAGGAGTCCGTGTGTTTTTCACTTCTTGTTACAATCCTAAGGACCATCCAAGCCTTCCCTAGCCTCATACACTGATCACGTCTTATTGGGCATCATGGTCTTTCCAAACTTGAACTAAACTAAGTTGAACTTGAACCAAACTGCTTAGCCATGCAGTGTTGAACTGATGTGGTGTGTTCTGTGTCTCTTAAATACTATTTTAGAAATAGCCACATAGGACTTAATCATTCACAGGAGGTTAGATAACTCATCTTTGTCCAAATCCAGACTAGACCTCGTTACAATTTCGTAGCATCATTGCGGTTTAAACCATATTCAGGTTTGACATGTCTTCAACCTATCCTGTTCCGAGTCACCCCCTGAATCTGTGGGGACAGACTGTCTGACCGCTAGCTGTTCCTCTAGCAACATTTCCTGTGCTAAAGGAATAACTAACAAAAGAAACCACCACCAGTATTGTCAACTGCACTCTGGCTGCTACATCAATGAAGAACCAGTACTTCAGGAAGTCAACGTCCCAGCTGTGTATTTAAGACTGCCTGCTTGGCCGTGGCAGAGCAACAGAATGTTCTGACCCAGTGTAGATCTCCCAGGGGCCTCACCGTAGTAGTTGTTCAGGATGAAAACCTTTTCACTGGTTTTTGATCCGCAACAGTCACAGCATCATGTAGGAAACCTCTAGTGTCTGTGTCTGTTGTCCTCTTGTCTGAGTGAGGTCTGAAACCTATGCATGCATAGTGAAGTAAGATCACATTAGATGTCTTACTTTACATTATTTTAGCTAGCTCAATGTATAAGGAAGATGTCAACACTGCTGTGTTCATTTGGAGAAAATTAAGATGTGCAATTTGTGTGAGGGTGAAAATATTTCTATTAAAAACATGATAGCACTTGTGTGGATGCTGCTTAACATGTGGGTCATGATTTACAGGGCGGGGAGCAGCACTTTGGTTTTGAGCCGTTAGTGACGCTCTAAAACATTAACGTTAAAGATGTAATCATGCATATTTATATTTGCATATAATTTATAGTCTTAATGCACCAATGTCAAACTACGCCAATATTCAGGTCTTGCTCAGACATCTGTAGTTGGGTGATTCTTCAATTGGGGGAACTTTCATGTGCCCAGCTTACAAATTGTTAGAAATAATTTAGCACTAAATAAAAAGCTGTTAGGAAAACTAAATATATGCACCAAATTTATTTCCTTGATGTTTTTAAACATCAATGTTTCGATACTTTGGCCCTGTCCCCAACCCAGACGTTAAAACGAATCTACTCCAAATTGATACATTTATTGAAAAATTTGTCTTATAAAAACAAACATTACTTGGATTCATATCTATACACACATTTAGCATTTTTATGGATTTATCAGTGTCACGAACATTACCGTCATTACCACAACAGCCTATAATTACTGTAGGAATTTTGTAGAGTAACACTTGTTAATGTAACCTTGAAAATCAAGACGGGGCACACATGTGAGGCAACTGACAAGACATTTTGGTGTCTGTAAATATGTGTAATTTAATCGTATTCCTTTTTCTCAGAGTATACTTATTCAGCATCATGTAAAAAAAACAAAACTGTTTCACGTGTTTAAAGTGCATCTTTTACTAGATGTTGAGTACTGTTGGCAAATCTATGAGCTAGCATACTTTTATTATGAAAAAGAATTGTCATTACCACATCAGGCTTTCAGTTTCACCATAAGTATACTTAACAGTTTAGAAATGAAAGTTAAAGCATAATATTGTGCTTTCACAATGAAATGCAAGTATAATGAAATAAACAAAATAGCGAGTAATAGGATAAGACAAGACCAAACACCCACACATCTCCAGTTGTCTTTATAAACAGCATAAAAATATGCAAATGTAGCTATAGTTTGATAGTTACATTTGATTCTCCTAACAACTCTAGGCTTCTTTAATATTGTGTGTATTCTGTCAGTTTTAAAGTGCCAACCAATTATTTAATTACCAAAACATGTCATTAACAACGCCATGTCATTACTGCCACAATAATTAATTTACAGCAAAAGTAATGTTTTTTCCAATTAACTATGTTAATCATAACTGAGTTCAAATTATATGCTTGTTATCTTATTTTACGTTAGACTTTTTTTTTTATGATGGGAATGACATTTTGCCATTTGGCAAATAAACATACAATATTATAATTCTATAACATGTTCAGTTTTGGCCATAAGTAGGTTTTTACTTCAAAACAAATGGAAAAAAAAACGTTTTTAAACATTTACATTTTTAAGTTAATTTAGTTAAAAGTGACCCCATTTGAAAAATCACCCAAGGTCTATTATAAAATAACATGGGATAATTAATCTGAGAATGTAACTTTAATTTAATACAAAATATATACACATACATTTTACAACATTGTATGCCGGTGTGTATATAAACCTGTCTTAAGGTTTACAATAGCTCCGCTTTTAAAAGTAGGAATCCTGTGGTGAATTAATTTAAACAGAACTTTCCCTGTGTTAACCATGTACTGCCAGGAGACTGTGCCAACAAAAGATCATGCTGACCCCAGGTCAGCCCTCAGGAAGAGACCTGCTGTTTGTGAAGCCATCTCCTCTTCAACTTTTCTGCATTGGCTTTGTACTTGGCGCCTGAAGGTCAAACCACAAAACGTACTGCAGTCAGTTATATTGAAACTAGGGATGCACAGTTTGTCATTTTCTTGGCCGTTACGACTACGCCTTCACAATCTATTTGACGTCTGTCATTTAGATGCAGTGATATTAGACTAGGTCCTGCTCGCAGCTACAGACTGTGTGTGAAAGAAGGTTACTCGCAATCAGCGACGCTCATGTTTATCACTAATCTTAAAGCCTGTTGCACACTGTATGCATCTGCTCTGAATCTACACTAGTGTGCTAAGCAGCCTTCTGAAAATGCTTCAGCTCCATGTGCAAAAGGCTGTACTATTTCCACACAAATTGTATTTAAGCTTGTGTGCATGGAGCCTGCTGCATGGGTCTACTCTTTCAACTCAAAAACAAATCTGACAAAAGACACCTGGAAGCCAGAAATCGAATACTCATTTCACTCATTAAGATGCAAATCAATGTATACAAATTTTAACCTACCATTAAAATTATAGACTGATCATTTATTTGTCAGTGGGCAAACATACAAAGTCAGCAGGGGATCAAATACTTTTTTTACTCACTGTACATACATGCGAAAAATATTCACAGCGCTTCAATTTTTCCACATTTTGTTATGTTACATACAGCCAGAGCGCTGTGGAGCAGGTTTTGATCAAGGATGTCGCTGTACATTGCTGCATTCATCTTTCCCTCGATCCTGACTTGTCTCCAAGTTCCTGCCACTGAAAAACATCCCCAAAGCATGATGCTGCCACCACCATGCTTCACTGTAGGGATGGTTATTGCCCAGGTGATGAGCATTGTTTGGTTTCCTCAAGACATGATGCTTGGCATTCAGGCCAAAGAGTTCAATCTTTGTTTCATCAGACCATAGAATTTTCTTTCTCATGGACTGAGAAACCTTCAAGGTGCCGTTTGGCAAACTCCAGGCAGGCTGTCCTGTGCCTTTTACTGAGGAGTGGCTTCTATCTGGCCACTCCATCATACAGCCTTGATTGGTGGACTGCTGCAGAAATGGTTGTCCTTTCTGGAAGAGTCTTTACCGAGCACAAGCAATGCTTGTGCTCGGTCAAGACTCGGTCAGAGTGGCCATATGGGTTCTTGGTCACCTCCCTGACTAAAGCCCTTCTCCCCTGATCGCTCAGTTTGGCCGGGCGGCCAGCGCTATAGGAAGAGTCCTGTTGGTTCCAAACTTCTTCCATTTCCACATGATGGAGGCCACTGTGCTCACTGGGACATTCAATGCTGCAGAAATCTTTCTGTAGCCTTCCCCAGATTTGTGCCTTGACATAATCCTGTCTCAGAGGTCTACAGACAATTTCTTGGTCTTCATGCATAGTTTGTGCTCTGACATTCACTGCCAACTGTGGTACCTTATAGACAGGGTGTGCCTTTCCAAATCATGTCCAATCAACTGAATTTGCTACAGGTACACACTTTTTTCCACTTTGATATTATGGGGTATTGTGTGTAGAATGTTGAAGAAAAAAATATTTTAATACATTTCGTAATAAGGCTGTTTTAATATAACAAAATGTGGAAAAAGTGAAAGGCTGTGAATACTTTCTGGATGCACTGTACACACACACACACACACTGTTTAATGCACACATAGTACATGTGTGCATTAAACAGAGTCAAACTTGAACTAACCCTTACAGTAATCTAGAATATACATACACAGATGATGAAGTATACAAACTAAGCAAAGCCTTGAAAGGACAAAGAGCAGTAAACAGGATGACAAGATGGACTTGAAAGTGTGGTAATATTCCATTGATAACTACAAATATTTACATACTATGTAAAAAAAATAGGTTACACTGTTATCAAACATAATGCAAATGTATGGAAAGTGCTGTTATGAAGCACAAAGCTAACCTGACATGGCAGATGCATTGTTAAACAAGTCCATCTGGGGAGCCATGCATGGAAACCAAAAATACTTGATTGGATGAACCATGTGAGTGTCTGTTGTTTCGCACTACACCTAAACCACGCCTGTGTGATGCTGATTGGTCAGATCGATTGCTACTCTTATTTAGTGGCAAGGATTTCTTGACTGTCCAGACCGAGTCTCGTGGCAAAGTTAGATTGCAGCTCACACAAAGCCTCTTGGGAATCAATGTGTCTCTCAATGCCATGCCATCACAAATGTGTATGGTTTAGGACTGTAGTGATGTGGTGCACAGTACAGGCCAGCGCGGCACTCACCCCAGTCTCTCCTAACAAACTGGACTGCTGCGCTCTGCTTGAGCCCTCTCTTGTTGTTGAGGGAGAGAAGCTGGTTACCTGGACACAAACATAATACGGATAGTTCACCATGACATTAATTATCCAGTTAGGCTCTGAGTTAGAATACAGACAATACAATATTAACCCATACATTCTGCTATTTAGAACCACAATAACCTAGCATGGCTCAACATTCAGGTTTGCAAGAGCAATTTAGTTGTCCGATAAAAATACTGAAATAATAAAGAATATATCAAGCTAAGTAATAATATATGTATAGTACAAGGGGCGGTAACCCTCGAACATCGTGGTGGACACCGGTGGTCAGGGAAGCCGTCCGACTGAAGAAGGAGGCCTTT
>JAODTR010004564.1:0-10000 GCA_025399935.1 Amblyopsis rosae | reverse complement strand
ATACTGCTCGTTGGTACTCGGCCGATACCCATGGTAATATACTCGTACTTTATATTGGCATCATGTCTGAATTCTTCTGAGTACGAGTACATTGACTTAATTATGTAGCCTTTTTGACGCGAAACTAACTGAGCCCTAGTATTGATTTTGAATCAACTTGTAATCATGTCCTCTTTGGAATTTCTTTCGGTTTGAAAACAAACTCATTGGAGATATTGAAATGGAGATGTGACCACGGGTGACGCAACAGCTCACTCAAATGAGCCCGCGCAGAGGAGAGCCTGCATGTTCTGCACTATATTCTCGATTATATGCTCTAAACTAAGTACTTGGTACTAAATTAAAACAAGGCTAGGCCATGGGGGAAAGCTAGCCTGAACCATCAAAAAAAAACAAAAAAAAACATGTTAGATTCACCCTCCAGCCAGTGCCATCTGACCAGTGACACTGGCTCCAATCTGGAGTTGGTCTCCGGGCGCTCCCTTGAGGGATGTGTTAAATGCATAGGATTCATTTTGCAACGTGTATGTGACAATAAAAGCACATTTACCTTACTAATCAGTCTTGAATCTGTATTTAAAAATAATTAGAAGTCAAAATTGCATGTTTCAGTAGGGAAAGAGTTCTACAGTTTAGGGGCCAGCCACGCTAAAAGCCTGGTCCTCTATAGTGCAGTCTTGTTTTTGGGACAGTGAGTCCAGAGTGTAAAGAGCGGAGACTGAGATGAGGTGTCTGAGTGAATGAGGGGCTTGTATGTGAGAAGCAGGAATTTGCATTGAATGCAGAGCTTAATAGGGAGCCAATGAAGTTTACAGTGGTAGCGTGTAACATCAGTGGCCTATACTACGAAAGAAGGTAACTTCTGGAGTAACTTTGATGTTGGGTGTAACTTGCCGAGTAACTCGTACTACAAAAGGTGGAGAGGTGTTGCATGAGGAATGCTGCGGTTTTCCATGTCGGCCATTACAAAGGAAAATCGGACTTCCTCCGATCTCGTAATGGAGTGGAAATCGGCCAATTCCGATCTATTGGTGCATCCCAAATTTTTTGGGATGCAAAAATGAACTATGCACATTTCTGATGCGGTCTCTGGGATTTAAGCATATTTTCTTTTTCTACATTGTTAATAAAACTTAACATTATCTCCAACAGAATCTCAGCATAGCTCTAACCAGCCTCCGCATTACATTCACATGAGGGGTCTGCCTTTTCAAGCCACTGGCCAGGACATTGCACAGGTATATCAAGATCAGGCATGACTTGTATAGCTTTTGACCCATCCCATGCCCTCCCCTCCCTCTCCCCTCCTCCTAGTTAATGTAACTAGGTTGGACAAAACTGCATAGTAGGCTATAACAGAGTTTGTTGGGTTCCAAACTTGCTCAACTGCTATTGGAGGACAAGGAGAAAAGGGGCGGGCCGTGGGATCGGTCAGTTGTACATGGACCTGTATGGTGAAGTGTATTTATTTGCCTTCCAGTTCTTCTCTCCGTTGGCTCTGTCCAAGATCCTCATTGAATATGACCAGGAGGGCAAACCCACTGGTGAAGCTTCTGTGTACTTTACAAGTCACCAGGATGCAGTTTCAGCTATGGCCCGGGACAAGGACCACATGGGTAAGACTCTACGTTGACCGTGAACTTCATTAACTGAACTCATTGGAAAAGCATGACTCAAATAAGTAACTTAATGTTTACTTCTGATATCAAACGTCTACCGTCTTTATTATAAGACTGTTTTACTTTTTTGTTTTTCACCCAGGAGAAAGATTCATCGAGTTGTTTCTGAACTCTAGCAGCCAGATGTAACAGGTGAGAATTTATAAACACAAATTTTCAAATTTGCAATGCAGCCACATTTTATTGAAACTAGTAGTTACCAAAAATAACAAGGATTGTTCAATTAAGGATTTCTTTTTCATTGCACAGTTAACTGCAAGTTTAGTTATGACTGCAAAATGTGTTGTCTGTAGGAATTTAAACCATTTTAACTTATGCTTGTAAATTAACTAGACACACTACTGTTTAGTAAATGTCGTCTTTCATCTGCAGGTGAACAGAATAAGACTGCTCCCAAATACCTACGAAGGAATCTTGTATTCATTTCACAGACAAGATTACATGCATTCCCAGTGACAAAACTGCTTGAATATTTAGCAAATGTATGGAGTAGTTCACAAATGGCTATATTTGGATTTACTGTACAAAACAGCAGCTAGTGTGTACATGATCATGTAAGTTTTCCAACTGGCTCTCTGAATAAATGCAATTAAAACATACTGACCAGATATGTTTGGTTCATGTTGCTTATCTGAAATCAGAACTGCTTCTAACACTTGGTTCCTTTTGGTCAGGGCATTTTAAAGTCTATTCCACACCTGTGACATTTATTTTGGGCTTGAATCATGGAGTAACGGGATTTCATTTGCCGTATGTTTACATTTTAGTTGCCGTTCATAAAAATGTTACTGGATGTCATTCCATTTGAGATGTCTCAACAAATATAGATTTTATTGGTCTGAATGTTCACACTAACCTGACATGCCAGAGGAATTGTCACAAGTGATTCTCACGGGAAATTAAACTGAAGCTCGCGAGATCAGGATGGTCTCGTGAGGCTATGTTCACACTAGTACCTAAGCGAAATATAATCCTTCAGTTTATCACAATTGTTTGTTTATGATGGCTGTCCATTTTACACAGACATGGTTCTGGTGCCCTGTTAGTCCACTCATAGGTCATGGAAAATCTGAATTTATTGTCTGAGAATTTGACATTTGCTTTACAGTGGGAACCCTGTTAACAATATTTAATTATTGTACTAGTTATTCATTAGACAATTGGTCACCATTATAGTGTAGTATAGAAATCCAATCGGGTTAGACCACCTTGCACCTACTGTAACTTCCTCAAAGCTTTAAATACTTATAAAGTCTACAGTATGTTTAAATACATTAGTGTTAAAAGGAATGCCATGTTAATATTGGGTTTAATGTTTGTTAAAACCGTAAGATTACTAATTGCTATAATCCTGCACTAAAACTCAACCCCTTAAAAGGAATACATGGACCAAAACCATTTTTATGACATACCCATAAGCATGAAAATATGTCCATGCTCTTATCACGTTGTGGAGAGAATGTTTCAAGTTCATTTCCTTTAACCCCTCTACATAAAATGATGGATTTTATAACATCTGCAATCTTCAATTGTGAAAATACTGTGGACTGTATAAATTTGAAATTTTATTTATCCAAGAAGCACGCACTGCTCTCACATAATTCAACAGTAAAATGGAAAGATTGGTGAATTGATGCTGCCAATTTAAAGATACATTCATTCAAAAGCACTATAACAAGATAAGGTTGCTACATACATCACTGGCCTATACAGTATATAGTTTCCAACTGCAGCAAGAACACATTACACTACAGCTTGTTCACCATAACTGAATGTCAGATATGACAGAATATTTTAAGCCAATGCCAGTTCCAACTAAGGCATATCACAATAACCAAGTGGCAGATCTCTAAAAGCAGCAGAACAGTATATATTAATAGTAAACATTTTGTAACGGCACACACTGGATTCTAGATTTGATATGTATTAACTAAACTCCCTGCAATTTTCATAGTTCCTACACAGCTTTGAGCAACAATGTCAATAAATGCATCCTCATAATGGAATATTAAATATAAAAATTAAAGCAAGCAGCTTAAGTGAAATGGCTTTTTTTCAGTTAAAATATATATTAAAAATTACCTTTTAATAAATCCACTCAGTGGACCCCACATACGTATATTTTAAACGTGTGCGCAGACACGTAAATTAAACCAAAACCTGTCAGACATGCCACTTTCACGACTTTCTCGAGTACTTGAAGTCAAAAAGTGCATTGTTGCAGCGCAAGCATGTTCAGTAACTTAGAGAGCCTTTGGTGTTACCATGGAGATGTTCCCTATGTCAATTCATGCGCGTGTGCAGAACATAAAAATGATTTATGTTCTGACAACGACGGGAGGGGAATGCTTCACGTTGGTGTCGAGGCGTACTGCCGAAGCAGCAGAGAGTAACAGCTGGTGCACACGTGCTCCGGGAGGATTGAGGAAGGCAACGGCAGCTCGTTGGACAAGCAGCTTTCACAGAAAATCCCAATGCAGTTTTTGCATTGTTTCTAGAAAAGGAAAAGTAGTGTAATGAAGAAAGAAAAAAAAAAAAGCAAGGCTGCACTGCAACACTACCTACACGTTGAGGATTAGGAGGACCAGTGTTCTTGCATGGAAAAAGTATTACATGCAACGGTACATTACATTAGAACTACAAGTAGATGGTAAAGATAGTTTGTAGGGTGCATTTTAACCAATTAGAAACCATATTTTCGAGAACCCTACATTTCTACCCCAGCCATAGGGTGCTCTCTCAGGAGCTCTGCACCACACACTGTAAAACACATTGCGAAGGCTAGGATATTGTTGGTTGTTTGTGTTTTTGTTTACGGAGCTGGGGCTGTGTAGAAGTACCGGATTATTTGACCATCACGCACAGACAATGGTAAGATAGCAAGCTCAGGAGATATTTTGTGAATTTGACACAAAGTGTATTAGCTTACAATCGCTTACTATACCTTTTTAAAAGCAAAGTCAGCTATTGCAAAGATAATACACTGTCAAATTCACCAAATATCTTCACGCATCTCAATAGTTTTCCATTCTGTGCGGGTTGAAAAAATTATCTTATACGCCTACACAGCCCTGGCTCCGTAAATACCAACAATATCCACAAAGCTGTGGCACTACGCTTTGCCTTACAGTCATTTCTAAGTGTTAGGCGGAGGGCCGCGGAGCGATAATGTTTTGATTTGAGCTCGAAATTAGTAAGAATGACTGACCTTTAAACTCATACAGCTGGCTCAGGTAGAAGACTATATAAATAGTGGCGTCCTGCTGCTACAAGGCCAAATTAGTTACTGAAACTAATTTGAACATTCTGACCAGATTACTCTATTTGGTGTATGTTTACTTGAAATGATGACATGCTGACATTAGATCCGGATACCTTTGTCTTTTGGATGGAGTCGTCCTCCTTACACATGGAACAGATAAAAGACTGATTGATATGAAGGGAAGATGTCTCCTGAAAAGGAATAACACTTAAAGTCAGCTATTGAAAGCTAAATACACTTTTTGTCAAATTCACCAAATATCTCCTCGCATTTCGCTAGTTTACCGAATATGTGCATGTTGAAAAAATTATGATACTTCTACACAGTCCTGGCACTGTAAATAGGAACATAAATTAGCGGACACCGGCACCGCTCATATCAACAAAGCCGTAGCACTACGCGTTGCTTTACAATTAATTTCTATGTGTGATGTGTTGCCGTAGAGGACCGCGGAGCAATATCGTTTTGACTTGAGCTCGAAGTTAGCAAGAATGACCCTGCCTTTAAGGACCCTGAATCTTTCACCAGAGCTATCAATTAAAAAGGCGGAGTCAGGGATGCTGGAGAGCTATTGATATTTTAAACTATCAAAACAAGAACACCTCCACCTTCAAAGCCATCGGGTGCTCCCTCAGCAGCTCCTCCACACACATTGGAAAAGCATTGCTAAGGCTATGACCGTGTTTCTGTTACCATTCACAGAGCCAGGCCTGTGTAGTAACACCAGATTATTTCTTCAGCGCGCACACAGAACGGGCAGCTAGCGTGCCGACTGCATTATCTTACAATCACTGACTCCACCTTTAAGGCTCTTAATGCTTTTAAATAATAGCTGGGTCAAGGGCTACGTAATGTGCTGCTGTTGTGACCATACACACATCATTTATATATTTGAATGAATATGTATATAGCATGTGTACACTGGTAATTTAACATTTTGTGTTGGCTTTTATGATTTTAGTATAAACTAGCATGGACTCAAAGACAAAAATCCCCTTTGGTACAATAAAGTTTAATCTATACATACAGTACCTAGTTAGTATGGATGATATGTGTTCCTACCTTTGCACATTAATACATACTACTAGTTGTCGATGAAACAATTCCCTTGTATTTCTACTACACCTTATACATACAGTAGTACAAATATGGTTTACGTATAGCATCGTACCTGTTCTTCCTCCGGATGTGACAAGGACCTTTCAGAATAAGAAAATGTTTGTCATTATAAATCCCAAGTGAAAATTTTTAAGAAAACATATTGTACATTTCCTTACAGTTTTAGACTACTCACAGGTTGGAGCCGAGACTTGAGTTATCTTCTAACGCCAGGCACCACTGACCCTTCTTACCAGGCTCTGCATCCTGAGAACAGTGTTGTAGTTGCATCATTTATAGTTATGAGAAGACACTACAGAACAGTGTTGTAGTTGCATTATTTATAGTTACAACAAGACTAGTTACAGTAACAAAATTAAACAAGTGAAAGAGCGATCGGATGGATCAATGTTCGTTGAGATCTGGAAACTGCTTTAGCGTTCGCACAGACAGCAACCCTGTTGGTGAACCAATCAGGGAAGTGCGATGATGTTGAAGCCAAGCAAGAGTTTCTACATGGCGGTAGAGATAGATGAAGCGATAGCTGAAGTGTAGCAATGTTAACTGGTTAAAAGCTTCTCCAATAGTTCCAATATTAGCCAGAGGTCTACGCCCAGTAGGGGGCAATGACCTCCCAAATTGCATTGTGGGTCTGGACCACCAGGCTAGCATTTTACCACCTGTCCCCCACATTGGAAATCGTCTGATTTAGAAGTACATCATGAAATGCGTCTCAACACATTTTGCTGACAGGCAAACGTGTCTTACTTTGAGTGTGTGTTCTGTGCGTATCCTTTCGTTCTGGGGTATGGAAGGCTCTCTCGAGTCCACATGCCCCCCCTCAGCCAGCCGTTCCTTCCTCAGCTCCACATCCAAGCTGTACCTTGTGAGGGGTGGGGGGGTTTAGACCACATGCCACCAAGCATGCTCAAGAAAGGGAAGTTGCACGCTTGCACTTTTGCTAAATTCCTTCTCAATGAGGGATCGCATAGTTTTTGGACGCAAACACTACATATACTGACGGTATTCTGCATGTGTAAAAGAAACCGTATATCAAACATACAAAATGCCCAAAATGAAACCGCACGTAATCTTACACACGTGCCCATTTCAGACAAGTCTGTCATCTGTAGTGTTTTCTACGCCCCTTTGTTATCTGTTGTACTCCTGACAGTTGGGCAAAGAAACTTCCTCTTTTTATGCCGACAAGATTCATGAGAAGGGTTGGGCAACACGCTTTCACATTTAACCACCAATCACATGTGGTGCCCAGGGACTCTCTGTACATATGGAGAGGCAAGGGACAAAAACAAACCTGTGTTTTCTGAGCTGCTCCAACTCCAGCTGTAGACTCTCAATCTTGTCTCCAAACTCCTGTTTAAACAGCCGGTTGGCCTCTTCAGCCAAATCCCTCGCTCTCTCAGCCTGTTTGGATCTGGGTTGGAGCCACATAAACTTATGGTAAAATGAAAATGTAATGAAACTAAAAGCATGGCTGGAGAGGAGTCTAAGAACAACTAAATAAAAAAATAAATAAGGACAAAGACATGACAAACGAAAACAGCGAAACTGGAAATCCCAAACACTCAAAAGAAGATGAAGCAAGCCAGGTTTAACAGGTTTAATAAGTCATTTTATTAGCCTAGGGAGTACTACAGTTTACACCGAAGTTATGTTCACTTACAACTTGAACTTAATAAAATAATTTTGCCCCATTTGGTTTCAGTGTGTCATGTTACTGACACTAGAAAGCAACTTAAAAAACAAAATACTTAAATATAGACCGCCCCCCCCCATTTTACTTTAACCCAACCTTCTATATTTACGTTTTTGTTTCTGAAAACAAAACAAAAAAACAAAATAAAATAAATAAATAATGGCCAAAATCTTTGGAATACAAAGTTATAAGGGCTTATTTTGAAGATTCAGGGCTTAATAATAAAGTAAACAAAATGGCTGCTCAGACATGGATTAAGCCTAGCCCTATTCTAAGAAAGTTTTCCCAGTGGAGATCTTCATAGATGTTTTGTTTTGGGACTAGGCTTAGTCCATGTCTGGGAAACTGTCTGAATATTGCCCAAATATTCCAGACCAGCACCACAGAACGTCATGCGATACTGTTGTGAAATGCTTCAAAAGAAGGGTAAATAAACGAGACAAACCGTCTGTTGACAGGACATGGTTCCCACTATACAGGTCTCGTTACAGGTGGGTTGTAAGAAGGCAATTTACCAGAAAAACAAAAAGTCCTAGTTTGGTTATATCTATATTAGGCCGGTTTTTATGAATCTGATAAATTAAACTATAATACAGGGAGCAGGAGGGGGAAATGTCCTCTATGGTTGCAAGTTAAGGAGTTTTCCTGCAGCTGAATTCAGAGTTCTGGCTTGCTTCGTCAAATGTTTATCACTGTTCCAATAACAAATAGGATGAGGGAAATGATGAAAACGGATACAAATGTAAATGGAGAGAGGAGAACAGACAAACAGCACACGAAGAGAAATCATAGTTAAGTTGCACCCTGAGCAAAGCTGGAGCAAAATGCACGTCTATTTAGACAACAGTGATAACTTCATGATTCACTCCAATAAAAGGCAGATTGGACAGTAGATCAAATAAAAATAAAAAACACTCCACGATTTGTGTCCGGAATAGTCTGTGATTGAAATTAGCATTTAAAAAATAAAATAAAAATGAAACTTTATATTTGTTTAAAACTCCTGAGAGCACACACCCCCTCCCCCACCCGAGAGCTGAATGAGTGCCCTCATGCACTGCCCTCTACAGGGTTCCTTGGCCCATAGCAGTCTCTACCCCTCTCTGTACAGCATGTGTTTCAAACAAACAGTGCTGTTTCCAAAAAACGTGCGAGTTAACCAACGTTATTACCATGTACTTACATTTCAGTTTCTCGTGCTATAGTGCACATTTATATGAAGTACTTGCAAATGGATTTGCAAAAAGAATTATGCATGTGTGAAAAGTGTTTGAATGGCATGAGTTTGAAGAGGGTAGTTGGTAGGTGGAGAGATGTTTACCTGGTCTCCAGCTGCTTAACAGTCCCTGCCATTTGGTTGATCTTCTCTTCCAGGCGAGTGATGACTTCACTCTTCTGTTTAGAGCTGGCCTCCGAGCTCTGAGGGACACATTAAGGGCTCACGTTACCTCAGTGTGTGTCTGTATCTGACCTGAGTCTGACCTTGTCGACAGACTGGGCTGGGCGCTTCAGAGACGCTTCTGACCCGAGTCTGACCTTGTCGACAGACTGGGGTGGGCGCTTCAGAGAAGCGTCTGACCCGAGTCTGACCTTGTCGACAGACTGGGCTGGGCGCTTTAGAGAAGGTTTCTGGGTTTTTTCTGTTGTTTTTAGCTAAGGTATGTAAATTCTGGCCAAGGAATTGCAGTTACAAAGTAGGCTAACAGGTGCATAATTATAGGCAATAGGATGTTTATGTTATTATCCTTTTATGTTATATCCTAATTAACATGTTTCACAAATGGATGTTAGGCTCATATTGAAGAAATTACCTCTTGCCATCATTATCTTAATGTAGGACTGAATTATTTTATCTGCTCTGCGTCCTAGATTATAATTAATATATTCCTTTTTAATATATTTAAAGCGAGAATAAATCCCCATAAGGTGCACATGTGCATGCGGCAGTCAGGTTCAGTTTTGGAACGACATCGGCACCTGAGACTTGTGGGAGAGCTGTTGGTTGATGACGCGAAGGTCTTCCAGCTGCTGCCGGAGCTCCACCAGGGCGTCCTGCTTCTCACAGATGTCCTTCTCCAGCATCTTCATGGACATCTCCATCTCCTGCTTCATGCCGATCTGCACCTCCAGCTCCTTCTCCACGTCCTGGGTGAGACCAGAGACATTGTATAGAGGAGACAGACCGCTTAGAGAGTCCTCAATAGAACTCTATGGGAGAAGTACCAGAGACATTATATAGAGGAG
>JAODTR010004563.1:0-11977 GCA_025399935.1 Amblyopsis rosae | reverse complement strand
TCAGGTGCTCCTTCAGAGAGTTACTACAGCCTGCCTCACCTGGCTCCTCAACTACACAGAGCCAGAGGCAGCTGGCCATCTCCACGCCAACACAGACGCTCTGTCCCAACGTCACTGCCATTGTTGTGCCATTTTAGTGGTGAGTGGTGGCGCCCCTGCAAAGCATCCTTGCAGACAACACCAATGCCTCCCCGACCAACAGTAGCTGACAATGGTAGCTTGGGGACCATTGATTGTCAGCAGATCAGACCAGAGTGACCAGAGCCAAGTCCTCTCCCGGGTCCAGGTTTGGGTCAGCCTCCTCTGTACAGTATATACTGCATATACCATATGTAGTATATCTTTGAGTGGCTAGTTTTCATTTGGAGGTGTTTTGTGAATGCTAAGTGGTCACCGTTGATGCCTATATGCATAACTGTTCAGAGAGATGTCCCTAAGCCCTACCTCCTTCCCTGGAGTTTTCAGTGTGATTTAAGTTGAATATAAGTTGCATATTTGTATTCAATCTTTAATGTTGGCTTTGTAAGTTTCAGTGTGTCGAGCAACTATGTTATTGTTTGAACGTAATTGTGCTGTCATTTAAAAAAAAATGTGCTACGTTTTTACCCCAGCCCCCTTGCCCATAATGTTGGAAATGTATAACATTGTTTCTTTGGTGAATTGTCATATGAAAAGTGTTCGTGTTTTAAACTGAAAGCATTGTTAACTTTGCAAAGCAAAAACATAAATCTAACTGTAACAAAGCTTATAGGAAGGGCAGGCACATTCCACTCAGCTCTGATAATCTGTGAGCAGAGCAAGAGAGGAGAGATGGAAAACAACATGAGCAATACGCAGCATGTTTATATGGCAACATATTTACTGTATTAGAGTCATAGTTACAACTATTGGTATACTGTATATGAGTATGTCAAGCGATTAAATAAAAGAAGTATCTAATTAATTACACGCTTCTGTGACCAGAAGTAATGGCAATGAGTTCAATACTGCATGGATATCTTGACCCTATAACTCTACAGGGTGGCATTAGAAATTGTGATTTTTCTCTGCATTAATGGGGTTTTAAGATGTAAGGTGAATTTAATGCGAAACAATGTGTGGGGTAGACCATAGATGCAACACGTGGTAAGGTATCATGGGAGGCTACAGGCATCGGGGTAGGCTATATTATTCTATTTGCCAAAACAAAATGGAATTCAAAGTTAATCTTGTGTAAATGTTTACATTATAGGCAACATACAGGCAACTTCGTTTATGTATAATCTAGCCTAGCAAACAAAAATAGCTATAGGTATACACTGGCTACTGTGTTAGATTAATATATTTTAAATTGGCTAATCACTGCTAACTTTAACATTATATTGCGTAGTCCGTAGATGGCTTTGATGTTATCTGCAATTTATTTTCCGCCACAAGATAAGACTTCTTTCTCTTAGTGTCCAGCCTTTTGGGATAATTTTGAGACTGACAGCTGACAATAGTTTTGTCCAAATGGATTGTTCATGTCTGTCCATGTCAGTCCGTATCAGACGCCTTCTCACCTAGGTAGGCCTAATGGAAATACTGTTTGGTTTAGACAATCGGTGTCCGAGTAGCGCGTGCATGAAGGCTATACCGACTAATTTATTAAGATGATTTTTGCATTTATATCAATACTACAAGTATTTGTACACAGCAGCAATATCATCTTCTACCTCTGACATTTGAATTCTTCTAGTTTCGCAATCTCGTGCTGCATGAATTCTCCGCAGCAACAGTTAGCAACAGTAACTATCAGTGTGATTAATCAGCGTACATTTTTCTGTAATTAATTAATCAAAATGAACGTGTTATTTTGTCAGCCTTAGTAAAAAATAGATGAATACAATATAAACATATCTTACTTTTATATAAGAAGGTAATCTCTCTTTCTTCAGACACCTTGGGATTTACCAGCATAACATGTCTGTCATTATCACAACTGTCATATAGCGAATCGCTTGGAATTACGTGATATTTGAGTGGGAGGAGGGGCGGGAAGTGCTGGCTGCCTCATGTGGATGTTTGTGGGAGGGCAGATTACACCACTGCAATGATATTATTGAGGCTATAAGCAGACATTGTCAATGAATGCATTGGGGAAAATAGCAACCATAAATGTTAACTATATTTTATTATTAAAAAAAAAACAGGATAATTTAAAGTGATTTAATGAAGCCCATATCCTAAGTGGACTTGGTAACGCTGTTGACCAGTTCAATAAAGCGAGTACGTGTTTCTTTATCTCAGCATATAAAACTGACATCCTTTTTTTGCTCGTCTGTGTCATTCGACATTCTTTATGCTCATCGTTTTGTAGGTGTGAGGTACAAAATGTACCAGTTTAGATTTACTTGCTTTGGCTGCATTGAGCAGATACATTAGAGCACTGTTAACACATTTTCCAAATGTATTTTGGAGTTGGACTGGATTAGTGCCATTGCATCCCACACCCAGGTTGAGCCTGGCTGGTGGATTCAACTGTGGCTGGTGGATTTACTGATCCTTCCAGAAAATGCATTAATTTGGTTTTGTCTGTTTTCCATCAACGTTAGAATTTGCTGCAGGCAGGGGCTCCAGACTAGACCAGCATTTCTCCTATGTCTGTCTTCCTCACTGTTCCGACCACAATACACCTGGCAAAGAGATCTCTATCTGCTTTGAGTGCTATCTCCCGGCCTCTCACTGTGGTTACACTTGGGATTGCTGTGTCCTTAATAAGGATGGCACGATCCAGTTTTTTCAGTCCCGATACCGATACAGATACTGGGACTTTGGGTATCGGCCGATACCGAGTACCAATCCGATTCCAGTGTTAAATTAAGTTTTAAATTAAGATGCAAAGTACATGACAGCCAATCTCTATTTTAGGACTTAGATGCATTTTAGAAACCTGCTGCTGATAGTGTGGCCTGGGTAGGTCAGACATGGCTGATCCTTGACAGTAGACCTAAGCGTGTAAATTAATTTACTTGGATCAGCCCCATGGATTGGTTACAACTGTCCAATTGTCACCGATACCAATCCAGCTATTTAATTCAGTATTGGACCGATTTCTGATCTCAGTGTCGTATCGGTGCCATCTCTAGTCCTTAAATGTCTTTAGTTTAAAATAATTTAATTGGAGCATGAAATTCCACCTCATCTGTTTAGAGACGTTGCTGAAAGAATTCAACAAATGCTTTCTCACCTCTTTACTTTGCATTCAACAGATCAATAGAAACTGATACTACCTGACCTGATGTAATATGACAAAGGTTTTCTTTTTCCAGTGTTTTGTCAAATGGGCTCATCATGTTTTGTATAGCTGACAAACTGTTCTGTATTTCTTTGTCATCCTGTTTTTTCATGCAATACAGTTTTCTGTTTTGTTGTTGTTTTCTTCCCAGACATTTTCTTGTTTTCTTCCCAGCCATGTCCTTGACTTCCATTGTGATGGCTGCTCATTAGTGCTGTGTCAGTGTCCACCTGTAGACTGACCTGTGAGCCAACCTTTGGTCTTTGAGTCCCTGTTTGCGGTCTGCTCTAATACTTATTCACATGCAGCACATGTGAAGGCAAAATCCTGCTGCCTCTGTGCCACAAAGTCACCTGATTGTACCTGTGTGTACATTCTTGGATGAGTGTCTTTAAGAATGTTAATCTCGTGCCAGTATGCTGATAGGTATCTGCTATAGTTTATTTAGTCACAGGAAAAGAACCATGGCAGCATCATCCGGATGCTGGAAAGATGCAGACCCCAGTTTGCCTCTCGTGTGGCCCTGATGAAGGATAGGAGATCCTCTGCCATTTCAGTGTAAGAACTCCAAAACTGGAAAGTCTTACTTTCTTGTTTTTTGTTGAAATTGTCATAGCCTTCCACTCCTGTGACTCAATAATGACTTTAAAATCTTGTTTAGGAAAGGCTCTCTGAAGGTTGGTGGCAACATTTAAAGCAGCTTCACAGCAGTCTTGAGGTAGGGTCTCAAGGTATGCTTGCCAGCGTAACATGTGACTCTGTTGCATAACATCTTGCTTCTGTTATGTGACCTGTTATAACTCCCCCAACATACCCATGAGCAACAAGTTCAGCCTCAATCAGGATGTCTTGTAAGCCAGCATCACCAAAACGCTTGCCAATACAGGAAAGGAAAGCCATACATGTGTGAAACTTCCCCATTCTAATGGTAAATGTTTCCTTGTATGTTTCACTCCCCCAGCATATCTCCTGAGTTTTGGCACAGATGGCTTGGTCAAAGACTAGAACTATCTCCTGAAGTTGTAGTTTGTCTGCAATTTCTTTAGACCTCTTGAGGATGGTCTGTACTGTTCCCAGTTCTGCAGGGCTTGCATCAATCACTTGAACGTACCCAATATTGGTTGGTGGTGGAATTAGACCTCAACAAATAAATGTGTTAAAACCAGTACATTCAGGAAGGAATTTGCCATGGACTGCAGTCTTCATTAGGAAGTAGGCACCATCTAATGTTTGTGCTGTTGTCCTGGTAAGAATATGGGTCATTAGATCTATAGTTTCATGTCTTTCACAAAAAGTTCTGGGCCTGTCCTCTTTCCTCTTATGTTTATCTCAAGGTTAGTATGGGGTGGATCATAAGACCTTTTTTACTTTTCTGAAAACACAAATTGTCAGATGTAGGTATATTATATGGAATAATTTTTTTTAATAATTATGCCATTTGTATCGTGTGAAGTCCCCTTACCATGCATGTTCATACATACCTGTGATCCTTAACAGCCGACTGCATGTACACAAAACATAGCTTCTACAGACCATCTGGCACTTGCATCAAAAATCTTCGATTCATCAGGATTAATGAACAACCAACTGCCTCTCCTGCCAAAGAACCCCTTCAGCTGAAATGTGATCTTTTTAATGTTAGATCCTTGGTGAACAAAATCTTTTTTATGAATGACTTCATAGCAGAATAGAGCCTACACTGTATATTTCTAGTCGAGACATGGCTCAATGACGCCAATGGTTTACCAACACTGATTGAAACGTCCCCTGCTAACTTTAAACATTATAGTGCTTCAAGACAAAACACACAAGGAGGTGGGATGCTGCCATTCTCTCCACCCAGTTAGAGTCCAAGGTTGTCAATCAGGGTGAATATCCATCATTTGAATATATGGCTCTAGAGATTAAGTCAGGACAATATGTGCTGAACATAACAGTCTATAGACCACCAAAACATTCACCACTATTTTTAAAGGAATTCTCAGTTGTGTTATCACTTAGTATTTCAAAATATGACATATGTAATGACATCAGAGCCATGGAGTTGTTGAATATACTGGACAGCTTTGATCTTGTCCAACATGTTAAAGTAACCACTCATCGCCAAGGCAACACTCTTGACTTAGTCATAACAAAATGGTTAAACATGAATAATCTCTCTGCATTTAATTTAGCTATCTCTGATCAAAATTGTATGTTTTTTGATACAAACCTTATTGTATGAGAGTAAAAAAATGGAAATTCTGGTTCAAAATAGATTCCTAGATGAAATGTCTAAACCAAATATCATCAAATCAATTGATTGCTATGTTCACTAAATGACATTGTTCAAGTTTTGTATGATGGCATGTCATATGCTCTAAATACTGCCGCTCTAAAGACCAAAAGAAGATAAACTGGCAAAGTATCCCCATGGTTAAATAAAGCTAATGTTAAGGTCTTTGAAAAGATTATGTCGAGCAGAAATAAGATGGCGGAACACTGGATTTACAGTTCACCGTGATATTTACAAAAAATCCATTAAAACCTATAACAAAGCAATCCGCCTGTCAAAATAGGATTTTTTCACAAATATCATCTCCAAGAATGCTGGAAACCCTAGAGCACTGTTCTCTTTTGACAAGCTTCTGAATACTGCCCCGCCCCCCCCAACCCATAGCACAGAGCAGCCATACAAAAAAGGTTTAGGACTCTGAAAAAGCGCTCTGGGTGCAGCATGCGGCTGCATACGTTCTATCGTCATTGGGAGCAACTGAGACAATACTGCTCAGAAAAGCAACTGAGACAATACTGCTCAGAAAAAGTGAAATTTTGACACAGGGCCTACATACCGTCCTTGATGTCACCCAAATGTTTTCTCATGAACAGGCTTGATGCTTGAGCTGCTATGGCTGGCATACACACTTTTGCCATACCTGACTGCACCTGTAACCCCTCATGTAACTCTCCCCTATCCATTATAATGTGATCAATATATTTTGACTTAATGTTTTTTTAATTGATTGATTCACCGATTCACCCCTGTACGATTGTAATGAACAGGGAAACTAGATATAATGATAATCAAGTGGCCATTCGAGGAACTGCAGTTTTTGGCACTTTATTTCTTTATTTATTTCTCAACACTTGACTGCACACAACAATATCCTAGCCTTCGCAATATGTTTCAACTGTGTGAAGTGGAGCTTCAGGTATTTGTGTTTCGATGGAGTTGAAATATCAACAAGATTTCTCCAGAATGACAGAATATACCAATAAAGATGCTACGTGTAATATCTTTAGTTTAAAACATTCAAAACCAAGAAAAATTATAAAGAGAGGCATATGAAATATCAGTTTTGATTATATGACCTATTTACTGCATTGTAAGATATATTTTCAGGATTCTGTAAATGATTCCAACATGGATAGCCTGTAAGACTTGTAATACCACTTTGCACCTCAAGGGGTAAGGTGAGTCACTAGCTACAATGCTGCCCTTGCTAACCAACACGAGAAGAAGAAACGTGTGTGCGCTAAATACATCCATGGCTGAGAGCTACTGTGCTTGCAGCCCGTTGCCTTACTGCCTTACCTGAGAAAATAAAAAATATTTATTTCCAGTGAATCTCTTAATTACACAATCATTGTGCATTGGAATCAGTTCAAAGAAAAGTACTTTTATACAAGCGCTGATTGCACAAGGAAGTGAAGTCTGAGTTAATGACATGCCAAGACTGAAATGACTGATTTCCCTTGACTGTCCCTTTAATATGTAGCCTATAGCCTTTAATCTCAAGTCATTAAACATTTATTTTTGGCAAATATGTTAATAACATTGTTACAGTGAAACTATAGCCTAGTGCTGGGTTGTTCGCACATTTATACCAAAAACTATGTAAAAGAATGGTAGGCTATTCTGTAAATTATACAGTTAGGCTATTTTGTGATACATTATAGGTCAGAATAATGTTTAATTTGGCAGAATTATAAAAGCCAGAAGTGATACCAAATGAAAAGCCACTTGGAAGCCAAAAAAGCCGGCTCTTATTGCTGAGCCGAGTCTAATGAGCTGGCTTACCAAAAATAGCTGGAATGCCCATCACGATAGCCTAGTTTGTTTCAGCCCGATCGGAATATGACCAATGCACTGAAGACAGATATGAGTAGCAACGAGAAGCAACCTAAAGTATAGTTTTATGTTTGATGCTGATGCTTCTTTTGAACTGGTAAGTAAACCACTAAATGCAAATGGGCATAGTAACCTTGCTGCAAAGCAGTTCTTTGTGTGTGTGTGTGTGCCCATCCGGTAGAGCTTGCCCATGGCCCCTGTGTATGAGGATAGCGTATAGAGATAGCGTATAGGTTGAGGCTTATCATGTGTACCTAGATTATTGTTTTGTCACACTGTGGCTGTGTGTGTGTGTTCTGTTTTCTGTCGGTTTGACTACTGAATGTATTAATGGCATATAAGGCTTGTCTATCACCTGGTTTTTGTGTTTCTTGTCTGGCCTCCAACATATTATAGTTGCCTGCAAACAATAGCATAACATTTCATATGCTGTGGATACAGTTTGACTGACTGTGGCTGTTTTCTTGTTGATATCTTGCTCAAAACTAGCCAGCCATACAGGAATATTATAAAATAGCAGTATTGTCTGCTCTCCGGTTTAGCCTGAAGGTCTTAGTTGAGGTCTTAGCTGAATTGTGCTGTTCTGGCCTTGATGTTATACATGGCCTTAAATCTCTTTAGTTTTTCGTATTGTCTTCTTTTTTCATAGTCTACCTTATGACTGTAACATCAGACTGTGTGTGGACCCAGTATTGGATTGACTAAGAGCAGACACTGAGGGGGAGAGTGGAGGACCCCACAATATTCTAGTGAAATGCTGACCCCTAATGGTTTGGAGAAGATGGCCATTTTATACACATACCACCTTAAAAATGGCAAAAGTGCCTTAAATGCATTTGCACCTTGTGCTTCAGACCATGCAATTAGATTGTTAAAGTAAAAGGCAAATCTGCTTTTATTGTCACATACACATACATGTAGCGAAATTTGTTCTCTGCATTTAACCCATCCCTCAAGGGAGCAGTGGGCAGTCGCTGTGCAGCGCCCGGAGACCAACTCCAGATATAGTCAGTGCCTCTGGTCAATGGCACTGACAGGAGAGAGTGAACCTGACCTGTTTTTGTTAGATGTTTTAAAGTAGGGCCCATATATTGCATGAAAACACAATGCTGTGTGCAGTCTGTCTCCAGATATACAAAATGACACCCCCAACTGTGTCACAGAAACGGAGAGAACCACCGCCAGTCTTTGTATATTGTAGTGGTTGCAGGACATTTCATGAGGGCAGAAGCCATCCACTACACACATGCTCTGCAGTGGTACAAGGCAGGCCACATGTCATGTGGTTTTCCTGAGTATGTGAAGGTGTTGTGAGGGCTGTAACTTCTTTGGAGTTTCAAAATGAATACATTTTGAATTCATATAAATGTAAAGTCTAGTATAGCTATTCTAAAAACCATACACACTATTTGAGTCTTACTCTACAGTAGGTTAATACTGTATTATAACTATTAAGTGTGTTGCATTTTTATGTTATTTTACTTTATATTTTATTGCAAATTATATTTTTCTTTATATTATCTTCTTTTGTCAAATTATCAGTTTTCAGATGTTCACGTTGGCAGGTATTAATCTGAATATCTTGTTTAATATAGATAGCCTTTTTTACATTTTGAAGTGCAATTATTTAATTCTCATATAACTCTTTTCAAGTATACTATACTGTACATAGAGTAACACATTACTAGTCAGTCAACACACACCTAATCAACTGTAGATGTACTGTACAACACTTGGTGTAAATGAAACATTAAAATGCATGTCATTGAGATAAATCAAGACTAAAATAAGAAAATACAAAAAAAATTTGATTAGTCACTAGCAGATAGATGTAGGCTACTAAATGTGTTGCGACAATGAATATTACTTTACATTATAACACATCTTTAGGGACTTTTCATCACGACTTCCTATGTACTTCATACCTCAATTATGAGAAGCTGGTGATCAAACAGACAGGACACACCTGCTGTGTGCATGCAACCACATTTCCATCCCTCTTCTAAATGGACAGATCAACAAAGCTAGTCAGAGATGCACAGGAAATCCTGAATTTTAGTGGTTGCAGTATATGGTTGTTAGATGGGTGGTGTTGCATCTACACTACTTTGTGAAAAGAATTATAGCAAGAATTATCATTGAGTCAAACTGCAGATGTATTCTCTCCAACAGCACTGAGACTGCTGTAGGGAGGTCAATGATACAATTTATTTCATCTTCATAATAACTGTCTTTTATTGAAACTATGACAACTCTCACTTTTTAATCTATAATTAATATTTATTATTTAAACTGCAAAAATCCACACACCACACACACTGTAAGGTCAAAAGACAAATTAAAGAGGATTTTTTACAAATTTATTTATATATTTAATCAATGAACAGTGTTTTGACACCAGAAAACATACAGGCCTACTTTCAGAAGGGAAGCTCATTTCCATCTACCGTACATGCTAAGCCGGGTACAGGACAGTATACACTGCAAAGGCATGTTCTAACCATGATCCGGCTGTCGCAGACTCAACTCAATCGGATGCTGTTTGACGTACAGTGTGAGCAGGGAAATGGCGGCCATTACTTGTGCCTCAAGCTATCGACAGCTATCGGAGGCCGACAAAATTTCTGACATGCCAGAAAATTCTGTCATGCGTGTGAGCACCAGGCACCCTAGTGGGCAGCCCACGTACTAAACACCAAGGAGCCTCACTGTAAGCACTGAGGGGTCTGAGAGGCCTTAGTGGTCAGCTCACACTATATGTATCCATGGGTCTACTGTTCAGCTTGTGCTCTACACACTGAGGGCCCTGACATTCACCTGCCATCAGAAGTCTTGAGCCATGGTATTGCAGCCAGAGGCCCTGGAACACTGGCCTTGTGATTCCATCCTGATCACGCTGTGAGTATCAGTCTGGAAACCCTCCATTCAGAATAAAGATGGCACTGATACAATTCAAACTTCCTTACACAAAGTTGGACTCCCTATCTTTATCTCACTCAGTCAGAAGTTTAATATCAGCTAGAGCGTCGTGTACCACATAAACTGTTCACTGCTCATAATAAAGAACTGCAAATAAAGTTGGGAAAATTTAGGAAAAAATTTACCGTAAGTACAAGCCCACAGTACGAACAAACAGAGCAAACAAATAAATTAATGAAATGCAGTCTATTATTAACTTGTTCTGTTATGCTATATTTCGTTATATGTAAATATTGTAAAATGGTCGTTTATGACACTACTATTATAATGCATGTATAAAAACCAGTGAGCATTCACATCCATCTGGTCTTAACAGCTGAATATGTGCTGAAGTCTGTGTATTGGCTTCTCTTCTTTGCCGGCCTCTGAGAAGTCTGACGGATTTCTAATGCTGCGTAGCAGAGTCTATCTTCATCCTGAGAACATTTGGACAATTATTCAAAGTACCACACTACAGTTTGCATGAAGACATGTCTTCACTATCCCTTAGCACTAAAATGAAATAAAATCAATACCTGATTCTCTGATGGAGTTTGATTTGTGTTGTCAGGTATTTTCTGATTATATATGGGGTCTGGAAGAAAGAAATGTAAGAAAATTGTATTAGTATTGGTCATAGATCTCAAATATTTAGTATGTGTGTATTAATGTAATTATTATATGGACTTACATTATTGAAAATATATTTTTTGAAAGCAATATTCAACTTTCTATTTTTTACTTGTAGCTTCATACATGTATTCAAAAGTTTTTACAAAGAGACTTAACAAAAAAATTAAGAAAGAGACAAAAGCGTAATCTGAAGCAAAACAATTTACATTTAAAGAGTGACAATAAATTATCACTTTTTGCGCAAAATAATGTTATATATTGTGTATGGATAACATTGAAGTCATTTGTATTCATAAGCCAGTCAAAACAGTGTATAACCAGGCTGTACAATAGGCATGGAATGATATCAGAAATCCATGTCATGATTATCCTGGCCAAAATAATTGCGATAGACGATATTATTTTTTATATTATTATAAAACCAGCATTTCAACAAATCAGA
The DNA here is from genome assembly GCA_025399935.1 of Amblyopsis rosae. Taxonomy (NCBI): domain Eukaryota; kingdom Metazoa; phylum Chordata; class Actinopteri; order Percopsiformes; family Amblyopsidae; genus Amblyopsis; species Amblyopsis rosae. The sequence goes on along the minus strand of JAODTR010004563.1, from coordinate 577 downwards.
TATATCTTATTTATGTGGGGGACAAAATGGGCAAGCCGAGCCTTCAGTCATGTTGGTGATTGACTGGAAAGATGCAGGCTAATAAATCAATTAGTATATCAATACAATTGGACTGCAAGATGCAGAGCTTTTTTCAAGAAGTTCAAGTGATAAACAATAATATCGTATATCGTCCCATCCCTAGTTACAGTACAGCACAAGCTAACTTGTATAAGTTTACCTGTTTTCTTGCAGTAGAAATAGACCATTAGAGAAAAGAGGCTAAATACAACAGCAGAGGCTAGACACAGTGTACACAGCAGCATCCAGCACAGTCCACAGTCTGGTAGGACAGGTTGGTAGGTTGGTTGGTAGGTTGGTTGGTCGGGAGGCTCTGGGTTTACAATGTTATGTCACACATACAAATAATGATTATGTTGCTGCAGGTCAGGTTTGAAAGTACATTGTCATCTATGTGGTGTTCTTTAACATCCACCTCTTCAGGAATCAACTAAGGCCACATTGATAATTTAGTATGTAGTGCAGTTTTCACTAAAATAATCTTAAACCCAACTAATAGACTTGCTTCTGTTATTTA